>WNNJ02001069.1:0-73646 GCA_012934845.2 Pomphorhynchus laevis | reverse complement strand
CTGCAAGACGGCGTACCGTTTCGGCTTTGAGAAGCCTAATCAGTTGTAGCAATACAGTGTATACACATGAAAAGCAGAAAGAATTCACTATATGCTAATTGCATGACGTAGCTTGCGCTTTCGAAGTCAATGCAATGCAGTGAATTCTTTTTAGTGTAATAGACATCAGCGGGATCACTAAATGACCAATATCATATATTACAATAGAAAAAGCACCGCCGCCTTGGATCCTTTAGGGACCAATAAATAAATTAAAGGTTTGATTCAACCAGGACTGTCTATCTGACCTATCTGCTTTTCTCTATATTCAGAGAATTTCATGCTTCTACACTGCAAGACGGCGTACCGTTTCGGCTTTGAGAAGCTCATCAGTTGTAGCAATACAGTGTATACACATGAAAAACATACTATATATAGATTAAAGCAGAAAGAATTCACTATATGCTAATTGCATGACGTAGCTTGCGCTTTCGAAGTCAATGCAATGCAGTGAATTCTTTTCAGTGTAATAGACATCAGCGGAATCACTAAATGACCAATATCATATATTACATGTAGAAGCATGAAATTCTCTATATATAGAGAAAAGCAGATAGGTGTAATATACAGTCCTGGTTGAATAAAACCTTTAATTTATTTATTTTTGCTGCCTCTGCATATTTCTGCGCAGCATTTGCATCTATTATTACCGCAGGGCGTGTACCACTTAATGTACCCTCATGACGTAATTTATTTGATAGTAGATTTCTCAAATTAACACCCTTTTTAAAAACTACTTATAGTTTCTTCCTTGAGCCCGTGATTACATTCAAAGACGCTAATGCCTTATTGAGATCACCCTCCAAAGACAATAATGCCGGATGATAATCGGTTACAATATAACATCCACCCCCCTCATCTTCCGACGGAGATATTCGACTAAGCAATTCGCATCCATCCATTTTGCAAACGTCTTTGACTTGACGCTCGATTTGATATTTCTTATAACCACGGGCTAAGAACTCATCTCTAAGCTTATTTAATGTTAAAGCGAAATCGTATGATGTAGAGCAAATTTTCTTAGTACAAATCATCTCGTTTCTGATTATCAATCTTTTTATTCTCAGATGATGTGCACTATTAGCATGTATAAATGTACGAGTTCCCACAAATTTACGGTATACAGTAGTTTGCCACTTTTCTTGGGAATCCAAATAAATCTTTACATCTAGGAAATTTATGCCATGAGTATCCACCATCGACCGTACAAATTTAAGCTCAGAAAAAGCATTGAGATCATTTAAGAATTCAACGAGCGATTCCTCACCGTGACTCCAAATACCAAAAATATCGTCTACATATCGCACCCAGAAAGTTGGTCTTAACTCCCGCGAAGCTATGAAGCATTTCTCTACGTATGCCACATACAACCCTGCATATGTGGGTCCTATCGGGATACCCATTGCAGTTCCCCTAGTCTGTCTAAATATCTTATCATTGAATGTGAAGTTGTTTGATTCCATTACCAGTTCTAATAGAGTGCAGGTAGATTTTATCTCCGAGTCATCGTATTCCGCTGCTAACATAAGCTGTTTGACGGCATTAACGTCATTACTCAAGATGATGGAGGTAAACAACGACTCCACGTCCACAGTAAATAATATACTATCAGAGTTAAGCGACAGTTTAATACCTTCAAATTTTCTTATGAATTGATCTGTGCTGTTAATAAACGAAGGGCATTGCCTTAACAAAAGATATAAGTTATCATGTAAGTAGCGAGCTAATTTTTCCGTTGATGTTCCGCAATTTCTAATAATAGGTCGTCCAGGACAAGGAGTTTGGTTCTTATGTATCTTAGGAAGAAGATACATATATTTCAAGATAGGATTATCAACCAATAACTTACTTTTTACCTCGTTGTCTTTCACTAGAGTGGAAATGACAGTGTGAACCTCATCAACGATACCTATATGATCCACCAGCTCAATTCGCTCATATGCATCCCCACTCAATTGGCGCATTCCTTCAGCAATGTAGTCCATAGTAGACCAAACTACAGTTTTGTTACCCTTGTCTGCCGGTAGTATCATTATATTTGGATTTGACCTTAATTCCCTAATTGCATTCATCTGGGTTTTTGACATATTTGATCTACTACGTTCATTGGGCTTAATATTCAGATATTTTTGTATTAAAGGCGAGCTTAGAAAATTATTCTTTGTGTTTGCGGCATCATCCCGGTCCGAAATTCCCTCTGTTATATTAGTGGCAGCATAACGAATGTGCCTAATTAAATCCAAGCATCCAAATTCACGAGGGGACGGAACAAAAGACACACCTAAAGAAATAGTCTCTCTTTGGGCTTCGTTAAGCTCCACATGCGATAAATTCACTATGCCGTCCGAAGCTGATGTGAATTGACCAACGTGCCTTCTGGTGCGAAATCGTCTGCATTGTCTTAATGGATAGAGACACAGTTCATTGGATGAAACTGCCAAGTGGAAATGTCGGTTTAGTTTGTTAACTTTGGAATTTAGCAATCTGTACTGTAGTCGTATGTCGATAGGTGCTAGCACCGAATTGTATGCTGCTGAGTAGAATTCCCATAATACTCGAGTGAGGCGTTTTTTAGCAGTATGTATAATAGTTGCCCAAGTTGACTGTAGCTTGTTCATTCGGGAAGGATCTATTAAATTCATGTTAACCTGCATTCCCTTAGCAATCTTTAGTCCACGAGTGCATATATTATTTTGCAGACAGAATGATAAATATTGTGCATGTACCAAAGCCTTTGTACGTTGGATTGTTTGCGGGGTCCTGTCACAGACGCTTTCAAAATATTCTATGTTCTTGTTGAACCGCACACGAGATCCCATTTCTGGAATACTTTCGAAATATTTATTTTACGATTGAAATCGAAATCCAATGAACAGTGACTGTGATTTATTAGAAAAGCTTTCGGCTTTTGTAAGCCTTCTTCAGTTCAATCTGAAATATACATATGCACAATACAATGTGCATATGTATATTTGTTGGCTCCGATGTGCATCCTGTCAGATGTCTCTCCGATGTATTGTTTGTTGCAGTTTGAACAGCTGGCCAAATAAACATTACCTTTACTTTTGCAATTGTTTACTCCTACAATCCTGTAATCAAGACCAGTATACGAACTGCTAAATGTTTCGGTGTCCTTCATTTCACGACATCACTTGCATCTCTTATCGTCACACGCTGTGTTTCGGCCTTTGGGTGTTACTTCATGCTGTTTATTTCTTAATAATATTGCACGTATGTTCCGATTATTTTTAAAGCAAATTCTAAGCCTTTTTAAGCCTTTAACTCCTAATAACTGAACGCATGTGAATGCCGTGTCTATATTCTTCTGCATATCACGTATAACTGGGGTATACTTAAACGTGGTATTAAAGCTAAATTCAGAACTCTTATGTATTTTGGGAGATTCGATGTTACTACCTTCATCGTTGGTGTTAGTGATGTTATTATCCTTACAATAATCCGACTTCGTTAGTAGCTCTTTCCTAGTGTGTCTGCGAACCATATTGCATTGTCTTGTAATTTGTCTAGTTGCATACCCTCTCCCTTGTAATTCTTTCTGTAGAACAGCGACATTTCGTTCGAACTCATCGTTTGTTGAACATAATTTGCTGTAGCGATATGCTTCGTTTCTTATCATCAGTCGCTTCACTGCGGGATGATGACAGCTACTCGCATGAATGTAAGATTTTACGCCATCCATCTTAGTATGTGCGTAGTTTGCCACCTCCCAACTCTGTTCTAATACACCTCTAAATCTAAAAATGGTATTCGATGATTACCCCGAATATCAATTGTAAATTGTAGTTATCCAACCATTATACTCGAAATACCCACTATATATAATATATATAATATTTATAATATTTATTAAAATCGTGATAATAATGTAATAAACAATTTATTTCAAAGCTTTCGGATAGCCCTTCTTCAGCAACGATTTCAAAAACACTTCTGTGTGAGTTAGAAAATTACACGTATATATACATTGACTCCGGAAGAGTTTTGATCAATTTTCTTATTAGGGTAAATGGTATATATGCTCTGTGTTGAGTTGTTTATCTGCCATTAGTTGACCTATCCAAAATAGTTCTTTTCGTTTTCGCTTTTCCGTATCGTCCATGTTTCCGTCAAGAATTGTAGTTTTCATCTGATGTTCTGGATATTCAATGCAGTGTCGTGCTGCCCCATCGTTTTTAAGTCGTTTATAAGCAATATCCGATCGTCTGGTAAAAGCCCTTATGTTCATCTGTCCGCCTGTTTGACCAACATAGGTTGCTGGACATTCAATGTATTTACACGCGTAAACTACACCTTTGCTTTTGCAGTTGAAATTACCTCGTATCTTATAGAATAGTTCTGTTTTTGGATTATGAAACTTAGTGCACATATCCATTTCCTTACAGCACTTGCACTTCTTATCATTGCGCGGTTTGCTTTCACCTGATTGATACTGTTGATTAGAGTTAATTATCTTAAGAATAGTTCTATCTTTTTTGAAAGCTATTTGTGGCGTTTTTATGTGTTTACTGCTAGTATTATCAAGATGGTTCAATGCCTTTGCAACATCATTTTGTAATCTATTAAGCGCTGGATGGTATGTGAATTGTGCATAAAATTTGTTTTGGTTTGCTTCTTCTTTTGTTTTCTTCTTCAAGATATTTTCTCTCGACATACTGTCTACTTCCCGTATTTGTCTTTGAATTTGTTTTATTCTGTATCCACGTTCTTTTAATTCTTTAATCAGTTTGTAAATATTAGTATTGTAGTCGCTAGTCGTTGAGCATATCTTTTTTATGCGTATTACTTCATTTTTAATAACTAACCGTTTTACTTTATTTGGCATACAACTTCGTGCATGGAGTAGAGCTCTGGCGCCATCATATTTGCAGTGTATAGTTGTTTGCCAGTTGTTACCGCCATCTTTGAACATTTCTACGTCTAGAAATGTAACTTTTTCTTGAATTGCGTGTGTGAATTTTAGTTCACTTACGGTATTTAAAGATGTAATAAATTGTTCGAGATTTACCATGCCATACGTCTATACGATGAAGATATCGTCTATGTACCGCCACCATCCTAACGGTTTATTTGCACACGTTTTAAGCATTAGTTCTTCTATGTGAGCTACATAGAGTCCAGCAAATACTGGGGTCATAGGGCTTCCCATTAATGTACCTATTTGTTGGTGATGCAAACATTCATCGAATGTAAAAGTACTTGACTTTAGAACGAGTTTAAGAAGCCTTATGTTTTTCTCTATTTTATCATTTTTCATTTTTTCATCGATTAGTGTTTTCCGTATTGCTTCAATACTATTATCAAGATTGACGCTTGTGTATAAAGACTCTATGTCCATCGTGAAAACTATTGCATTTTCAGGAATATCCTTTTTTTGTTGTTCGAATTTATTCATAAATTCCTCAGTGCTAGCAATGTACGATTATTTATTAGAGAGGATCGGATGTAATTTCTTGTGTAAAAAGTTTGCCAATTTTTCTGTAGCCATTCCTTTATTGTTTATGATCGGTCTTCCTGGACACTGGCTAGTACCTTTATGTATTTTTGGTACAAGATACATTTTTCCAGGACGATGTTTTTGTACTAGAACTTTTTTGTCTTCATAATTTTAAAACATTCGTTTTATTTCTGTGTTTACTTTGTTTACAATGCTTAGATGTTCTTCCATTGTGATGTTCTTATATGTGTCTGTGTTTAGCTGTCTCTTACCTTCAGTTAAATAGTCTTTTTTATCCCATACGACTGTTTTATCTCCTTTATAGGCTTTTTGTAAGACTATATCAGTCATGTTGCTGAGATCGTGAAGCGCTTTCATTTCACTATTGCTTAAATTTGGTTTGTAGTTCGTGTCTGGTGGCATGTCGATATATCGTTGTATTTCATCAGTTTTCACTACTTTACTTTTAATAATTTGTCTTTCATTTGGATTTGCGATGTTTTCAAATGTCCGATTAGTCATACTTCTGAGATAGTTCATAAAATTCAGTCTGTTAAATTCACGTTGCACGGGAACAAAATTTAATCCAAGAGATAGTGCCTCACGATGTTCATCTGATATGATTTTATTTGTTAAACTAACTATTCTGTCACTTTTATCTTTTATAGGTTTGCGTTAAAACCTTATAAATTTTCAATTTCTATGATAACTTGTTTCCACTTCAGTTTGTGTTACAGGTCTATGTAACCACCATGATAATTTACTGCATTTTTGTTTCATTAATTGATCGTATAGTTCTTGATTTAACTTGCCTGATTAGGTACTTATTACCATCCCATAGAAATCGAATAATATATTCATGAGGGACATTTTGGTGTGTTTGATAATTGTATTCTATCTATCTGTAAGGTTTATGCTTATTTCTTCTTTTACCAGATTCATATTGATCTGCATTTCCTTCCGAATTCTCAACCCATGTTGTGTTTTCCCTTTTCTCAAACAGAATTTTAGAAATCGCCGATGTGCTTGTGCCTTAGCTATTACATTACCTACCGGGATTGCTCATGTATCAATACTTGGATTATTTATATCTGTGGTATTGAACCGGTTGTTCACAAGATCACAAATTGATGATGCTTTCTATTTAATAATATTTATAAAAATCGTGATAATAATGAAATAAACACAATTTATTTCAAAGCTTTCGGATAACCCTCTTCAGCAACGATTTCAAAAACACTTCTGTGTGAGTTAGAAAATTACACGTAAAAATTACATGTGCCCTCAGATGTCTATTACACTGAAAAGAATTCACTGCATTGTATTGACTTCGAAAGCAAAAGCTACGTCAAAAAAACAAGCAATATATAGATAAAACAGAAAGAATTCACTATATGCTAATTGCCTGACGTAGCTTTTGCTTTTGAAGTCAATACAATGCAGTGAATTCTTTACAGTGTAAAGGACATTAGCTTGATTAATTATTAATCAACAAAATAAACCAAAAAGGAAGTACCGCCGCCTGGGATCTTCAGAAGATCAATGATTAAATTAGAGATGTGATTCAACCATGACTGTTCATTAAACCTATTTGCCTATTTCTATAAATAGAGAATATTATGCTTGATCACTACAAGAAAACATACAGTTTCGGCTTTGAGAATCCTTATCACTTGCAGCTTATACAATGAATACAAATGAAAAACCAACTATATATAGATTAAAGCGGATAAAATTCACCATATTCTATTTGCATGACGTAGCTAACCCTTTTGAAATCAATACAATGCAGTGAATTCTTTTTTGTTTAATAGACACCAGCGGATCAATTATTGATCAAAAAATAAACAAGAAAGGAATAACCGCCGCCTGTGATCTTCAGAAGATCAATAAAAATATAAAAGATGTGATTCAAACATTACGATTTATTAAACATACCTGCCCCTTTCAATATATAGAGAATTTCATGATTCATCAATGCAAGACAGCATACCATTTCGTCTTTGAGAAGCCTCATCAGTTGCAACACATACAATGAATCCACATGAAAAATATACTATATATAGATAAAAGCAGAAAGAATTCACTATATGCTAATAGCATGACGTTGCTTTCGCTTCCGAAGTCAATACAATGCAGTGAATTATTTTTAGTGTAATAGACCTCAGCGGAATTATTAATTGATCAACAAAATAGACAAGAAAGGAAGTACTGCATACCGTTCGTCTTGCAGTGATGGAAGTCCATCACTGCAAGACGGCATACCGTTTCGGCCTTAAGAAGCCTCATCAGTTGCAGTAGATACAATGAATCCACATGAAAAACATACTATATATAGATTAAAAAAGAAAGAATTTACTATATGCTAATTGCATGACGTAACTTTTTATTTCGAAGTCAATACAATGCATTGATTTCGTTTCAGTGTAATACACATTACATAGACATTACATAGACATCAGCGGGATTATTAATTGATCAACAAAATAAACAAGAAAGGAAGTACTGCCGCCTGGGATCTTCAGAAGATCAATAAATAAATTAGAGATGTGATTTAACCAGGACTGTCTATTACACTTATCTGCCTCTTTATATTTATAGAGAATTACATGTTTTATCAATGCAAGACGGAATTCCGTTTCGGCTTAAAAAAGCCTCATCAGTTGCAGTACACACAATGAATAAATATGAATAACATACTATATATAGATTAAAGAAGAAAGAAATGACTATATGATAATTGCATAACGTTGCTTTCGCTTTCGAAGTCAATACAATGCGGTGAATTCTTTTCAGTGTAATAGACATCAGCTTGATCTTTAATTGATCAACAAAATGTACGATGAATGAAGTACCGCCACCTCGGATCTGCGGTAGATCAAAAAATATATTAAAGATATGATTCAACCAGGAATGTCAATTACACCTATTCGCATTTTTCTATATATAGAGAATTTCATGCTCCATCAGTGCAAGACGGCATACCGTTTCGGCCTTAAGAAGCCTCATCAGTTGCAGTACATACAATGAATCCACATGAAAAACATACTATATATATAGATTAAAGAAGAAAGTATTTACTATATGCTAATTGCATGACGTAACTTTCGATTTCGAAGTCAATACAATGCATTGAATTCGTTTCAGTTTTATACAAATTAGCAGGATCATTAATTGATCAACAAAATATACAAGAAAAAAAGTAACGATGCCTAAATATTCAGAAGATCGAAAATAAATAAAAGATGAAATTCAACAAGGACTGTCTGTTACACCTATCTGCCTCTTTCTATATATAGAGAATTTCATGCTTCATAACTGCAAGAAGACATATTGTTTTGGCTTTAAAAAGCCTCAACAGTTGCAGCTTATACAATTAATCAATATGAAAAACAAACCATAGATAGATAAACGCAGAAGAATTCACTATATGCTAATTGCAAGACGTAGCTTTTGCTTTCAAAGTCTATACAATGCAGTAAATTCTTTTTATTTTAATAGACATCAGCGGCATCATAAATTGATCAACAAAATATTCGAGAAAGAAAGTACCGCCGGCTGTGATCATCAGAAGATCAATAAAAATATTTTTGTTAAATTAAAATTTTTGTTAAAAAGACATAAGCGGGATCATTAATTGATCAACAAAATATACGAGCAAGGAAGTGCCGCTGCCTGTGATCTTCAGACGATCAATAAAAATGTTAGAGATGTGATTCAACCAGTACGGTCTATTACACTTATCTGTCTCTTTTAATTTATAGAGAATTTCATGCTTCATCAATGAAAGACGGCATATAGTGAACTATTTCTTCTTTTATCTATATATTGCATGTTCATGTTAATTCATTGTAATTGTTACAAGTGATGTTGCTTCTCAAAGGCGAAACGTTATGCTGTCTCGTAGTGATGGATCATGAAATTCCCTATAAATAGAAAAATGCAAATAGGTGTAATAGACAGTCCTGGTTGAATTCCATCTTTAATTTATTTATTGATCTACTGCAGATACCAGGTGGCGGTACTTCCTTTCTTGTTTATTTTGTTGATCAATTAAAGATCAAGCTGATGTCTATTACACTAAAATAAATTAACCGCATTGTATTGACTTCGAAAGCGAAAGCTACGTCATGCAATTAGCATATAGAAAGAACTCACTATAAAAACATACTATATAAAACATACTATAAGTTTTGAATCACATCTCTAATATTTTTATTGATCTTCTGAAGATCACAGGTGGCGGTACTTACTTTCTCAAATATTTTGTTGATCAATTTATGATCCCGCTGATGTCTCTTAAACTAAAAAGAATTAACTGTATTGTATTGACTTCAACGGCAAAATCTACGTCATGCAATTAGCGTATAGGGAATTATTTCTGCGTTTATCTATAAATTGTATGTTTTTCATTTGGATTCATTGTATAAGCTGCAACTGTTGAGGCGTTTTGAAGCCGAAACAATATGTCTTCTTGTACTGATAAAGTATCATAAAAATCTCTATATATAGAAAGAGGCAGATAGGTGTAATAGACAGTCCTTGTTGAATTTCATCTCTAATTTATTTATTGATCTTCTGAAGATCCCAGGCGGCGGTACTTCCTTTCTGGTTTATTTTGTTAATCAATTAATGTGCCCTCAGATGTCTATTACACGGAAACGAATTCACCGCATTGTATTGACATCGAAAGCGAAAGCTACGTCCTGCAATTTGCAAATGGTGAATTCTTTTTTATTTCATCTATATATAGAATGCTTTTTATGTGGAGTCATTGTATGTGCAAAACTATTGAAGCTTCTTCTAGCCAAACGGCATGCCGTCTTGCAGTGATGTAGCATAAAATTCTCTATATATAGAAAAATGCAAATAGGTTTAATAGACAGTCCTGGTTGAATCACATCTTTTATTTATTTATTGATCTACAGCAGATCCCAAGTTGCGGTACTTCCTTTCTCGTTTATTTTGTTGATCAATTAAAGATCAAGCTGATGTCTATTACACTGGAAAAAATTTACTGCATTGTATTGACTTCAAAAGCGAAAGCAACGTAATGCTATTAACATATAGTGAATTCTTTCTGCTTTTATCTATATATAGTATATTTTTCATGTGGATTCATTGTATGTGTTGGAACTGTTGAGGCTTCTGAAAGTGAAACGGTATGCCCTCTTGCATTAATGAAGCATGAAGTTCTCTAAATATTGATAGAGGCAGATATGCGTAATAGACCGTACTGGTTGAATCACATCACTAGTTTATTTATTGATCTTCAAAGATCACAGGCGGCGGTACTTCCTTTCTCGAATATTTCGTTGATCAATTTATGATGCCGCTGATGTCTATGTAACTATATAGAAATCACTGAATTTTATTGATTTCGAAAGCAAAATCTACGTTTTGCAATTAGCATATAGTGAATTCTTTCTGCGTTTATCTATATTTAGTATGTTTTTCATTCGGATTTATTGTATAAGCTGCAACTGTTGAGACTTTTCAAAGATGAAACAATATGACTTCTTGTAGTGATGAAGCATGAAATTCTCAATATATGAAAAGAGGCAGATAGTTGTAATAGACAGTCCTTGTTGAATTTCATCTCTAATTTACTCATTGATCATCTAAAGAACCCGGGCGACGGTACTTCCTTTTTTGTTTATTTTGTTGATTAATAATTGATCAAGCTGATGCCTTGAACACTGAAAAGAATTTACCGCATTGTATTGACTTCGAAAGCAAAAGCTACGTCGTGCAATTAGAATATAGTGAATTATTTCTTCTTTTATCTATATATTGCATGTTTATGTTAATTCATTGTAATTGTTACAACTGATGTGGCATCTCAAAGGCGAAACGATATGATGTCTCGCAGTGATGGATCATGAAATATATAGAAAAATGCGAATAGGTGTAATAGATATCCTGGTGGAATTCCATCTTTAATTTATTTATTGATCTACTGCAGATCCCAGGTGGCGGTACTTTTTTTCTTGTTTATTTTGTTGATCAATTAAAGATCAAGCTGATGTCTATTACACTGAAAAGAATTCACCGCATTGTATTGACTTCGAAAGCGAAAGCTACGTCATGCAATTAGCATATAGTGAATTCTTTCTTTTTTGAACTAAATATAGTAAGTTTTTAATGTTGATTTATTGTGTGTACTGCAACTGATGAGGCTTTTCATAACCGAAACGGTATGCCGTCTTGCATTGATAAAACATTTAATTCTTTATATATAGAAAGAGGCAGATAAGTGTAATAGACAGTCCTGGTGGAATCACATCTCTGATTTATTTTTTGATCTTCTGAAGATCCCTGGCGGCGGTACTTCATTTCTTGTTTATTTTGTTGATCAATTAATGATCTCGCTGATGTCTATTACACTTGAAAGAATTCACTGATTGTATTGACTTTATAAGCGAGAGCAACGTCATGCCATTAGCATATAGTGAATTCTTTCTTTTTTGAACTAAATATAGTAAGTTTTTAATGTTGATTTATTGTGTGTACTGTAACTGATAAGGCTTGTCATAATCGAAACGGTATGCCGTCTTGCATTGAATAAAGATTTAATTCTTTATATATAGAAAGAGGCAGATAAGTGTAATAGACAGTCCTGGTGGAATCACATTTCTGATTTATTTTTTGATCTTCTGAAGATCCCTGGCGGCGGTACTTCCTTTCTTGTTTATTTTGTTGATCAATTTATAATCCCGCCGATGTCTATTACACTTGAAAAAATTCACTGCGGTGGTTTGACTTCGAAAGCGAAAGCTACGTCATGCAATTTGCAAATGGTGAATTCTTTTTTCTTTCATCTATATATAGAATGTTTTTCATGTGGATTCATTGTATATGCAATACTACTGAGGCTTCTTCTAGCCAAACGGTATGCCGTCTTGAACTGATGTACCATAAAATTCACTATATATAGAAAAATGCAAATATGTTTAATAGACAGTCCTGGTTGAATCACATATTAAATTTATTTATTGATCTACTGCAGATACCAAGTTGCGGTACTTCCTTTCTCGTTTATTTTGTTGATCAATTAAAGATCAAGCTGATAGCTATTACACTGGAAAGAATTTACTGCATTGTATTGACTTCAAAAGCGAAAGCAACTTAAATCTATTAGTATATAGTGAATTCTTTCTGCTTTTATCTATCTACAGTATATTTTTCATGTTAATTTATAGTGTGTACTGCAAACGATGAGTCTTTTTAAAGCCGAAACGGTATGCCGTCTTGCATTGATAAAACATTTAATTCTCTATATTGAGAAAGAAGCAGTTAAGTGTAATAAGCCGTACTGGTTGAATCACATCTCTAATTTATTTATTGATCTTCTGAAGATCCTAGGTGGCGGTACTTCTTTACTTGCCTATTTTGTTGATCAATCAAAGATGAAGCTGATCCCTGTTACACTGTAAAGAATTTACTGCATTGTATTGGCTTCAAAAGCGAAAGCAACGTCATGCTTTTAGCATATAGTGAATTCTTTCTGCTTTTATCTATATATATTATATTTTTCATGTAGATTCATTGTATGTGTTGCAACCGATAAGGCTTCTAAAAGCCGAAACGGTATGCCGTCTTGTATTGATGAAGCATAAAATTCTCTATATATTGAAAGAGGCAGATAAGTGTAATAGATTTTCCTGGTTGAATCACATCTCTAATATAAAAATATTGATCTTCTGAAGATCACAGGCGGCTGTACTTCCTTTTTTTTGTTGATAAACTAATGATCTCGCTGATGTCTATTAAACAAAAAAGAATTCACTGCATTGTATTGATTTCGAAAGGGTTAGCTACGTCATGCAAATAGAATATGGTGAATTTTATCCGCTTTAATCTATATATAGTTGGTTTTTCATTTGTATTCATTGTATAAGCTGCAAGTGATAAGGATTCTCAAAGCCGAAACTGTATGTTTTCTTGTAGTGATGAAGCAAAAAATTCTATATTTAAAGAAAGAGGCAGATAGATGTAATGAACGGTCTTTGTTGAATTTTATATCTTATTTATTCATTGATCTTCTGAAGATCCCAGGCGGCGGTACTTCCTTTTTTGTTTATTTTGTTAATTAATAATTAATCAAGCTGATGTCGTTTACACTGTAAAGAATTCACTGCATTGTATTGACTTCGAAAGCAAAAGCTACGTCAGGCAATTAGCATATAGTGAATTCTTTCTATTTTATCTATATATTGCTTGTTTTTCATGTTAATTCATTGTAATTGTTGCAACTGATGTGGCTTCTCAAAGGCGAAACGTCATGCCGTCTTGCAGTGATGGAGCATAAAATTCTTTATATATAGAAAAATGCAAATAGATGTAATAGAAATCTTGGTTGAATCACATTTTAAATTTATTTATTGATCTACTGCAGATCCCAGGTGGCGGTACTTCATTTCTTGTTTATTTTGTTGATCAATTAAAGATAGAGATAATGCCTGTTACACTGAAAAGAATTCACCGATTGTATTGTCTTCGAAAGCGAAAGCTACGTCATGCAATCAGCATATAGTTAATTCATTCTTCTTTAATCTATATATAGTATGTTTTTCATGTTTACTTATTGTGTGTACTGCAACTGATGAGGATTTTCAAAGCCGAAACGGTATGCCGTCTTGCATTGATAAAACATTTAATTCTCTATATATAAAAGAAGGCAGATAAAGGAAATAGACAGTCCTGGTTGAATCACATCTCTAATATATTTATTGATCTTCTGAAGATTCCAGGCGGCGGTACTTCCTTTCTTGTTTATATTGTTGATCAATTAATAATCCCGCAGATGTCTATTACGCTTGAAAAAAATCACTGCAGTGTTTTGACTTCAAAAGCGAAAGCAATGTCATGCTCTTAGCATATAGTGAATTCTTTCTGCTTTTATCTGTATATAGTATATTTTTCATGTAGATTTATTGTATGTGTTGCAACTGATGAGTCTTCATAAAGCCGAAACGGTATGCCGTCTCGGAGTGATGAAGCATGAAATACTCTATATATTAAAAGAGGCAGATATGTGTTATAGAGAGTCCTAGTTAATCACATTTCTAATATTTTTATTGAACTTCTAAAGATCATATGCGGCGGTACTTCCTTTCTTGTTTATTTTTTGATCAATTAATGATCTGTCTGATGTCAATTAAACTAAAAAGAATTTACTGCATTGCATTTACTTCAAATGCGAAAGCTACGTCATGCAATTAGCAAATTGTGAATTCTTTATGCTCTTATCTTTATATAAGATCACTTTCATGTTAATTCATTTTATGTGTTGCAACTGTTGAGGCTTCTCGAAGCTAAAACGGTTTGCGTCTTGCATTGACGAAGCATAAAATACTCTATATAGAGAAATACGCAGATAAGTGTAATAGACAGTCCTAGTTGAATCACATCTCTAATATTTTTATTGATCTTCTGAAGATCAGTGGCGTACTTCCTTTCTCGAATATTTTGTTGATTAATTTATGATCTCGCTGATATCTAATAAACTAAAATTAATTTACTGCATTGTATTGACTTCGAAAGCAAATGCTACGTCTTGCAATTAGCATATAGTGAATTTTTTCTGCGTTTATCTATATATAGTATGTTTTTCATGTGGATTCATAGTATAAGCTGCAACTGCTGAGGTATTTCAAAGCCGAAACGGTATGTCTTCTTGTAGTGATGAAGCGTAAAGGTCTCTATTAGAAAGAGGCAGATAGCTGTAATAGACAGTCCTTGTTGAATGTCATCGCTTATTCATTTATGGATCTTCTAAAGATCCCAGACACCGATAATTCCTTTCATGTTTATTTTGTTGATCAATTAATGATAACACTGACCACTGTTACATTGAAAAGAATTCACCGCATTGTATTGACATCGAAAGCAAAAGGTACCAAAAGCAATTTGAAAATAGTGAATTCTTTTTTCTTTCATCTATATATAGAATGTTTTTCATGTGGATTCATTGTATGTGCTGCACTACCGAGGCTTCTCACAGCCGAAACGGTATGCCGTCATGCAAAGGCGGAGCATGAAATTTCCTATATATAGAAAAATGCAAATAAGTGTAAAGGACAGTCTTAGTTGAATCACATCTTTAATGTATTTATTAAACTACAGCAAATCCCAGGTATCCGTACTTCTTTTCTCGTGTTTTTGTTATCAATTTAAGATCAAGCTGACGTCTATCACACCAAAACGAATTCACCGCATTGTATTGACTTCGAAAGCGACAGCTACGTCATGCAAATAGAATATGGTGAATTCTTTCTGATTTAATCAATATATAGTTGGTTTTTCATTTGTATTCATTGTATAAGCTGCAAGTGATAAGGATTCTCAAAGCCGAAACTGTATGTCTTCTTGTAGTGATGAAGCATAATATTCTCTATTTATTGAAATAGGCAGATAGGTTTAATGAACAGTCATGGTTGAATCACATCTCTAATTTATTCATTGATCTTCTGAAGATCCCAGGCGGCGGTACTTCCTTTTTTGTTTATTTTGTTGATTTATAATTGATTACGCTGATGTAGCGTAATTGATTACGCCCCAAATATAGGAAGTTCATATGGTAATTCATATGTGTGGACTTCCCCCTTTAAACCTACAATCCCAATTTGAGATTGGGTGGCATTCACAAAGATTTTTTCATGACATGCCTTTTGTTGTTTAGGTAGAATCAGGGGCTCCTTATCAATGAGCTACTCAAAAAACCAGGACTGCCATGGCTCATCCTGGTAAAGGAGCTTGTGCGCAGTGGAAAAGAAGGGCAGATATTAGTTTATCAGACCCCTCAAACGCATTCTTTGGAGACTAGAGACTAACGATTTCAAAATTTTTAGATATGCTACCGCCGCCCTTAAGCGTGATAACGCATCCGAGGTGATCTCGACGCCATCTGTCGACCAAGTGCCTCCTAAGAAAGGTATTTTCCTGCGAGGTCTAAGAATGCTCTTCTCTAGGTTTAGAGACAGATTTCCACTTTTGCAGAGAGCAAGAAGCTTACGCACCGCTGACATAAGAACTGTCTTAGAGTTGTGCGATAGGATCATATCATCAATATGAGTCCGAGCTTCTATTCCTTGTTTACGAGCGAAATGTGTAATGGCATTGCCAATCATTTGCACCCAAAAGTGGCCCCAAGGTATTCCGAAAGGCACGACTTTGTAATGGTAGTAATTACCATTGTATTCAAAGGCCGTTTTTAGCCAATCAGAAGGGCATAGAGGAATTTGATAAAACATTGACTTGAAGTTAATCTTTATGTACCATTCCAAACAAAAAAATTTGTTTGCTTTCTTTTTCCTGCCTTCTCGACGATGCTTGCACGAGTTGTAAGGGAGCTTTTCCGGGGTATTTATACCCAGAAATTTAGTCACGTGAGAACTTGTGGGAATTAGCTGTGCTCCCGCGCAAGCATAGTAGAAGACAGATGATAATGTTATGTTGTATACACAGTTATCAACAAGATACTTTTTGATGTCAGAGAGTATCAAATGACGAGATTTCTGAATAGAAATGCAAGACCAGATAATTATAGGCATCGTTATAATTATAGGCATTATTTATAATGCAAGATGGCATACTGTTTCAGCTTTGAGAATCCTCATCACTTGCAGTACATACAATGAATTTACATAAAAAACATACTATATATAAATAAAAGAAGAAAGAATTTACTATATGCTAATTGCATGACCCAGCTTTCGCTTTCGAAGTCAATACAATGCATTGAATTCTTTTCAGGGTAATAGACATCAGCGAATCTTTAATTGATCAACAAAATAGACATGAAAAAATTAACGCCGCCTTTTATCTTTAAAAGATCAATAAATAAATTAGAGATGTGATTCCACCAGGACTGTCTTTTACGCATAACTGCCTCTTTTTATATATAGAGAATTTCATGCTCCATCACTGCAAGATGGCATACCGTTTCGTCTTTGAGAAGCCTCATCAGTTGCAGTACCTACAATGAATTTACATGAAAATCATACTACATATAAATTAAAGATGAAAGAATCTACCATATGCTAATTGCATGACATAACTGTTGCTTTGAAGTCAGTACAATGCATTGAACTCTTAAATTCCATGAATGCATTGAATTCAAAAAAATGAATGCATTCAATGCATTCAATTCAAAAAAAATTGTTTGCTGTCTTCCTTCTGCTTTCTCGACGATGCTTGCACGAGTTGTAAGGGAGCTTTTCCGGGGTATTTATATCCACATTTAAAACATACTATGTATAGAAAAAAAAACAGAAAAATTCACTATATGCAAATTGCATGACATAGCTTTCGCTTAAGGCGTCAATACAATGCAGTGAATTATTTTTAGTGTAATAAACATCAGCGGGATCATTCATTAATAAACAAAATAAAAAAGAACGGAAGTACCGTCGCCTGGGATCTTTAGAAAATCAATAAATACATTAGAGAGTTTTTAACGAAGATTGTCTATTACACTTGTCTGCCTCTTTCTATATATAGAGAATTTCATGCTTTATCACTGCCAGATGACATACCGTTTCGGCTTTGTGAAGCTTCATTCGTTGCAGAAGATACAATAAATCCACATAAAAAACAAACTATAAATAGATTAACGCAGAAAAATTCACTGTATGCAAATTGCATGACGTAGCATTTGCTTTTGAAGTCAAAACAATGCAGTGAATTCTTTTTAGTTTAATAGACATCAGCGGAATCATTAATTGATCAACAAAATAAACAACAAACAAAATACCGCCGCCTGGGATCTTTAGAAGATTAATAAATAAATTAGAGATGTGATTGAACAGGATTGTCGATTTCACCTGTCTGCCTATTTCGATAAATAGAGAATTTCGTGCATTATTAATGTTAGACGGCGTATGTTTTCGGATTTGAGAAGCCTCATTCGTTGCGCGCATAAAATGAATCCACATGAAATACATACTGTATAATGATTAAAGCAGAAAGAATTCACAATATGCTAATTGCATTACGTAGCTTTCGCTTTCGACGTCAAAACAATGCATTGAATTCTTTTCAGTAAAATTGACATCAGCGGGATCATTAATTGATCAACAAAATAAACGAGAAAGAAAGTCCTGCCGCCTGGGATCTTCAGAATGTCAATAAATAAATTACAGATGTGATTCAACGAGGACTGTCTTTTACATATATCTGCCTCTTTCTATAAATTTAAAGAATTTTATGCTTCTTCACTGCAAGACAGCATTCCGTTTTGGCTTTTAATGCCTCATTTGATGCAGCACATACAATGAATCTACAAAAAAATACTGTATATAAATAAAAGCAGAAAGAATTCACAATATGCTAATTGCATTATGTGGCTTTTGCTTTCAAAGTAAATACAATGCAGTGAATTCTTTTTAGTTAAATAGACATCAGCGGGATCATTAGTTGATCAACAAAATAAAATGAAAAAAAAGTACCGCCAACTGGGATCTTTAGAAGATCAATAAATTAATTAGAGATGTGAATCAACCATAACTGTCTATTATACCTAAATGCGTTTATCAATATATAGATAATTTCATGATCCATCACTGCATAAAAACATACCGTTTCGGCTTTGTGAAGACTCATCAGTTGAAGAACAAACAAAGAATCAACATGAAGAACATACTATATATAGATAAACGCAGAACGAGTTGACTATATGCTAATTGCATGACGTAGCTTTCGGTTTCGAAGTCAAAACATTGCAATGAATTTTTGACGGTGTAATAGACATAAGCAGGTTCATTAATTGATCAACAAAATAAACAAGAAAAAAGTACCGCCGCTTTTGATCTTCAGATGATCAATATATAAATTAGAGATGTGATTTAACCAGGACTGTCTATTACACTTATCTGCCTCTTTCTTCATATAGAGAATTACATGCTTCATCACTACAAGAAAACATACCGTTAAAACACACACTATATTTATATATAAGCAGAAAGAATTCACTATATGCTAATTCCATGACGGACTTGCGCTTTCGAAGTCAATACAATGCAGTGATTTTTATTAGTTTAATATACATCAGCGGGATCATTGATTGATCAACAAAAAATACGAGAAAAAAAGTACCGCCGCCTTTGATCTTCAGAAGATAAATAAATAAATTTAAGATGTATATCAACCAGGACAGTCTATTATACCTATATGCCTCTTTCAATGAGTTGGAAATTCTTGCAGTGATGGATAATTTCATTCTCCATCACTGCAAGACAGCATAGCGGGTCGGCGTTGAGAAGCCTCATTCGTTTCAGCACATACAATGAATCCACATGAAAAGCATACTATATATTTGATTAAATATGGAAAATTCATTATATGCAAATAGCATGACGTAGCTATCGCTTTGGAATTCAATACAATTCATTGAGTTCTTTTCAGTGTAAAGACATAAGCGGGCTCATTTATTGATCAACAAAATAAACAAGAAAAATAGGACCGCCGCCTGGGATCTTTAAAAGATTAATAAATTAATTAAAGGTGTAATTCCAACAGTACTATCTATTACACTTATCTGCCTCTTTCTATATGTAGAGAATTTCCTGCTTCATAACTACAAGAAGACATATCGTTTCGGCTTTGAGAAGCCTCATCAGTTTAACACATAAAATGATTTACATAAAAAACATCCTATATAAAGAAAAGAGCAGAAAGAATTCACTATATGCTTATTGCATGACCTAAATTTCGGTTCCGAAATCAATACAATGCATTGAATACCTTTTAGTGTAATAGACATCAGATGGATATAATTGATCAACAAAATAAACAAGAAAAAAAATACTGCTGCCAGGGATCTTCAGAAGATCAATAAAAAATTAGAGATGTGATTCAACCAGTATTACATTTATCTGCCTCTTTCTATACGTAGAGAAGTTTATGCTTTATCAATGCAAGACAACACACCGTTTCGGCTTTAGGAAGCCCCATTCGTTGCAGCACATACAATAAACCCACATGAAAAACATTCTATATACAGATATAAGCAGAAAAATTCACTATGGGCAAATTGTAAGTCGTAGCTTTCGCTTTCGGAGTCAATACAATGCAGTGAATTCTTTTCACTGTAATAGACGTCAACGCGATTACAAATTGATCACCAAAATAAAAAAGAAAAAAGTACCGCCAGCTGACATCTATAGAAGATCAATAAATAAATTAGAGATGTGATTCAACCAGGACTGTCTACTACACCTATATGCCTCCTTCAATATATAGAGAATGTCATACTCCATCACTGCAAGACGGCATAATGTTTCAGCTTTGAAAAGCTTCATTCGTTGCAGCACATACAATGAATCCACATAAAGTAAATACATTGCAATGAATTCATTTCAGTGTAATAGACATCAGCGTAATCATTAATTGATCAATAAAAAACAAGAAAGGCAGTACCTCTGCATGGGATCTTCAGAAATCAATAGACAAATTAGATATGTGATTAAACCAGGACTGTCTATTACACCTATCTACCTCTTTCTATGTTTATAGAATTTCATGCTTTATCAATGCAAGACGGCATACCGTGTCGGCTTTGAGAAGGCTCATTAGTTGCAGTACGTACAATGAGTTCATATAAAAAACATTCTATATAAAAATTAAAGAAGAACGAATTCACTATATGCTATTTGCATGACGTAGCTTTCGCTATCGAAGTCAATAGAATGCGTTGAATTTTTTTTCAGGGTAATAGGCATCAGCAGGATTATTAATTGATTAATAAAATAAACAAGAAAAAAAGTACCGCTAGCTGGGATCTATAGAAGATCAATAAATAAATTACAGATGTGATTCAACCAGTACTGCCTATTACACCTTTATGCCTCTTTCGATATATAGATAATTTTATGCTCCATCACTACAAGACAACATACCGTTTCGTCTTTAAGAAGCCTCATTCGATGCTGCACATACAATAAATCCACATGAAAAGCATTCTATATATAAAAGCAGCAAAATTCACAATGGGCAAATTGCATGCCGTATCTTTTGGTTTCGAAATAAATACATTGCAATGAATTCATTTCAGTGTAGTAAACATCAACGGGATTATTAATTGATCAACAAAATAAACAAGAAAAAAAGTAACGTCAGCTGGGTTCTATAGAAGATAAATAAATAAATTAGAGATATAATTCAACCAGGACTCTCTATTACACTTATATGCATCTTTCAATATATAGAGAATTTCATGCTCGATCACTGCAAGACAAAATACCGTTGTGGCAATAACAAGCCTCATTCGTTGTAGCACATACAATGAATCGACATAAAAACATTCTATATATAGACAAAAGCAGAAAAATTCACAATGGGCAAATTGCATGACGTAGCTTTCGCTTTCGGAGTCAATACAATGCAGTGAATTCTTTTCAGTGTAATAGACATCAACGGGATTTTTAATTGATTAACAAGATAAACAAGAAAATAGTACCGCCAGCTGGGATCAATAAGAGATCAATAAATAATTTAGAGATGTGATTCAACAAAGACTGTCTATTACACCTATATGCATCTTTCAATATGCAGAGATTTTTATGCTCCGTCACTGCAAGACAACATAACGTTTCGTCTTTAATAAGCCTAATTCGTTGCAGCACATACAATGAATCCACATGAAAAACATTCTATATACAGATAAAAGCAGAAAAATTACATATGGGGAAATTGCATGACGTAGCTTTCGCGTTTAGAGTCAATGCAATGCAGTGAATTCTATTCAGTGCATGAAAAACATTCTATATATAGATGAAAGCAGCAAAATTTGATGATTAATAATCCCGTTGTACATCAACGGGATTATTAATTGATCAAGAAAATAAACAAGAAAAAAAGTACCGACAGCTGGGGTCTATAGACGATCAATAAATAAATTAGATATGTGATTCAAAAAGGACTGTCTATTACACCTATATACCTCTTTCAATAGATAGGGAATTTCACGCTCCATTACTGCAAAACAACATACCGTTTCGGCTTTAAGAAGCCGTATTCGTTGCAGCACAAACAATTAATCCACATAAAAAACATTCTATATATAGATAAAAGCAGAAAAATTCACTTTGGACAAATTACATGACGTATGTTTTGGTTTCGAAGTAAATACACTGCAATGAATTCTTTTCAGTGTAATAGACATCAACGGGATTATTAATTGATCAACAAAATAAACAAGAAAAAAAGTACCGCCAGCTGTGATCTATAGAAGATCAATATATAAATTAGAGATGTCATTCAACCAGGACTGTCTATTACACCTATATGCCTCTTTCAATATATAGAGAATTTCATGCTCTATCACTGCAAACAACATACCGTTTCGGCTTTAAGAAGCCACATACGTTGCAGCACATACAATGGATCCACATAAAAAACATTCTATATGTAGATAAAAGCAGAAAATTTCACAATGGGCAAATTGCATGACGTATCTTTCGGTTCGAAGTAAATACATTGCAATGAATTCCTTTCAGTGTAATAGACATCAACGGGATTATTAAATGATTAACAAAATGAACAAAAAAGAAAGTACCGCCAGCTGACATCTATAGAAGATCAATAAATAAATTAGAGATGTGATTCAACCAGGACTGTCTATAACATTAGAGAAGACATACCGTTTTGGCTTCGAGAAGCCTTGTCAGTAGCAGCACATACAATAAATCAACATGAAAAACACTATTTTTAGATAAAAGCAGAAAAAATTCACTATATGCTAATTGCATGACAAGCTTTTTCTTTCGAAGCCAATACAATGCAGTGAATTCTTGTAAATTAAAAAGACATCAGCGGGATCATTAATTGATCAACAAAATGTACGAGAAAAGCGGTAACGCCGCCTGTGATCTTCAGAAGATAAATAAATAACTTAGAGATGTGATTTAATCAGGACTGTCTATTACACTTATCTGGCTCTTTCAATATAGAAAGAATTTCATGCTTTCTCAATGCAAGACGGCATACCGTTTCGGCTTTTATATGCCTCATCTGTTGCAACACATACAATGATTTAACATAAAAAACATCCTATATAAAGATGAAAGCAGAAAGAATTCACCATATGTTAATTGCATGACGTAGCTTTATGTTTCGAAGTCAATACATTGCAGTAAATTCTTCTCAGTGTAATAGACATCAGCGAAATCATTAATTGATCAACAAAATAAACAAGAAAAAAAATACTGCTGCCAGGGATCTTCAGAAGATCAATAAAAAATTAGAGATGTGATTCAACCAGTATTACATTTATCTGCCTCTTTCTATATGTAGAGAAGTTTATGCTTTATCAATGCAAGACGGCATACCGCTTCAGCTTTAAGTTGCGTAAACAGTTGCAACTCATACAATAAATTAACATGAAAAACATCCTTTATAAAGATAAGAGCAGAAAGAATTCACTATATGCTACTTGCATGACGTTGCTTTTACGTTCGGAGTCCATGCAATGCAGTGAATTCTTTTTAGTGTAATAGACAACGAGGGATTATTAATTGATCAAAAAAATAAACAAGAAAAACGTATCGCCAGCTGGGATCTATAGAAGATCTATAAATAAGTTAGAGATGTGATTCAAAAAGGACTATCTATTACACCTATATGCCTCTTTCAATATATAGAGAATTTCATGCTCCGTCACTGCAAAACAACATACTGTTTCGGCTTTAAGAAGCCGTATTCGTTGCAGCACAAACAATTAATCCACATAAAAAACATTCTATATATAGATAAAAGCAGAAAACTTCACTGTGGGCAAATTGCAAGATGTAGCTTTCGCTTTCGGAGTCAATACAATGCAGTGAATTCTTTTCACTGTAATAAACATCAACGGGATTACAAATTGATCAACAAAATAAACAAGAAAAAAGTACCGCCAGCTGACATCTATAGAAGATCAATAAATAAATTAGAGATGTGATTCAACCAGGACTGTCTACTAACCTATATGCCTCCTCCAATATATAGATAATGTAATGCTCCTTTACTGCAAGGCGGCATAATGTTTCGGCTTTGAACAGCTTCATTCGTTGCAGCACATACAATAAATCAACATGAAAAACACTATATTTAGATAAAAGCAGGAAGAATTCACTATATGCTAATTGCATGAAGTAACTTTTGCTTTCGAAGTCAATACAATTCAGTGAATTCTTTTTAATTAAAAAGACATCAGCGGCATCATTAATTGATCAAAAAATTTTCGAGAAAAAAAAGTACTGCCGCCTGGGATCTTTAGAAGATCAATAAAAAATTAGGGATGTGATTCAACCTGGATTGTTTATTACACCTGTCTGGTTCTTTCTATTTATAGAGAATTTTATTCTTCATCACTTCATCCCGTTTCGGCTTTGATATGCCTCATCAGTTGCAACGCATACAATGATTTAGCATGAAAAACATCCTATATAAAGATAAAAGCAGAAGGAATTCACCATATGTTAATTGCAGGACGTTGGTTTAAGTTTCGAAGTCAATAAATTGCAGTAAATTCTTCTCAGTGTAATAGACATCAGCGAAATCATTAATTAACCAACAAAATAAACAAGAAACAAAGTACTGCTGCCAAAGATCTTCAGAAGATCAATAAAGAAATTAGAGATGTGATTCAACCAGAACTGTCTATTACACTTATCTGCCTTTTTCTATATATCGAGAGTTTAGTGCTACATCACTGCAAAACAGCATACCGTTTTGGCTTCGAGAAGCTTCATTAATTGCAGCAAATACAATAAATGCACTTGAAAAACATACTATATATAATAAAGCAGAAAAATTCACTATATGCAAATTACATGACGTAGCTTTCGCTTTCGGAGTCAATACAATTCAGTGAATTATTTTTAGTGTACTAGACATCAGCGGAATCATTAATAAATCAACAAATAAACAAAAAAAGAAAGTACCGCCGCCTGGAATCTTCAGAAGATTAATAAATAAATTAGAGATGTGATTCAACCAATATTGTTAATTACACCTGTTCGTCTCTTTCTTTATATAAAGAATATCATGCTTCATCACTACAAGACGGAATACCGTTTACGCTTTGAGAAGCCTCATTCGATGCGGTACGTACAATGAATAAACAGGAAAAACATACTATATATAGATAAAAGCAGAAAAATTCACTATATGCAAATTTCAATAACGTTGCTTTCACATTCGGAGTCAATACAATGCAGTTAATTTTTTCAGTGTAATAGACATTAGCGGGATAATTTTTTGATAAACAATAATAAAAAAATGAAGTACCGTCAGCTGAGATCTTCAGAAGATCAATAAATTAATTAGAGATGTAATTCAACAAGACTGTCTATTACACTTATCTGCGCCTTTATGTATATTGAGAATTTTGTGCTTCATCACTGCAAGACAGCTTACTGTTTCGGCTATGAGAAGCCCCATTCCTGGCAGCACATACAATGAATCCTCATGAAAAACATACTATATATAGATTAAAGCAGACAAACACACTATATTTAAATTGCATGACGTTGCTTTCGCTTTCGAAGTCAATACAATGCAGTGTATTTTTTTAGTTTAATAGACATCAGCGAAATCATGAATTGACCAACAAAATAAACAACAAACAAAGTACCGCCGCATGGGATCTTCAGAAGATCAATAAATAAATTAGAGATGTGATTCAACAAGGACTGTCTATTACACTTATCTGCCTCTTTCTAAATCTAGAGAATTTAATGCTTCATCAATGCAGGACGGATAATGTGTCGCCTCTGAGAAGCCCCATCAGTTGCAGCACATACAATGAATCCATATGAAAAACAAACTATATATAGATTAAATAAGAAAGAATTCGCTATATGATAATTGCATGACGTAGCTTGCGCTTTCGAAGTCAATACAATGCAGTGTGTTCAATTCAGTGTAATAAACATCAACGGGATCATTAATTGGTCAACAAAATAAACAAGAAAAGAAGTACATCCGCCTATAATTTTCAGAAAAATAATAAAAAAATTAGACATGCGATTTAACCAGGACTGTTCATTACACTTATCTGCCTCCTTCTATATATAGAGAATTTCATGCTTGATCACTACGAGACAGCATTCCGTTTCGGCTTTGAAAGGCCTCATCAATTGCAGCACATACAATGAGTACACATGAAAAACATACTATATTAAGATTATAGCAGAAAGAATTCACTATATGTAAATAGCATGACGTAGCTTTTGGTTTTAAAGTGAATACATTGCAGTAAATTCTTTTCAGTGTAATAGAGATCAGTTGGATCATTAATTGATCAATAACAAAAAAACAAGGTACCGCCGCATGGGATATTCAGAAGATCAATAAATAAAAGTTGTGATTCAACCAGGACTGTTTATTACACCTGTCTGCTACTTTCTAAATATAGAGAATTTCATGCTTCATCACTGCAGGACGGATACTGTTTCGGCTTTGAGAAGTCTCAACAGTTGCAGCACATACAATTAATCAACATGAAAAACATACTATATATTGAAGCAGAAATAATTCACTATATGCTAATTGCATGACGTGCTTGCGCTTTCGAAGTCGATACAATGCAGTGAATTCTTTTCAGTGTAATAGACATAAGCGGGATAATTAATTGATCAGCAAATAAACAATAAAAGAAGTACCGCTGCCAGGGATTTTCAGCAGATTAATTAAAAAATTAGAGATGTGATTCAACCAGGACTGTTTATTACACTTATCTGCTTCTTTATGTATATAGAGAATTTGATGCTTCATCAATGCAAAACAGCATACAGTTTCGGCTTTAAGAAGCTTCATCAGTTGCAGCACATACAATAAATTCACATGAAAAATATACTATATATAGGTAAACGCATATAGACTTCACTATATGCTAATTGCGTGACGTAACTTACGGTTTCGATGTCCATACAATGCAGTGAATTCTTTCAGTGTAACAGACATCAGCGGGATCAGTAATTAATAAACAAAATAAACAAGAAAAAAATTATCGCCGCCTATGATCTTCAGAAGATCAATAAATAAATTAGAGATGTGATTTAACAAGGACTGTCTATTACACCTATCTGCCTCTTTCAATATAAAAAAGTGTCATGCTTTATTACTGCAAAAGGACATAACGTTTCGACTTCAAGAAGCCTTACCAGTTGCAGCACATACAATCAATACAAATGAAAAAGATACTATATATAGATTAAAGCAGGAAGAACTCACTATATGCTAATTGCATTAAGTAGCTTCCGCTTTCGAAGTCAATACATAGCAGTGAATTCTTTTCGGTGTAACAGACATCAGCGGGATCATAAATTGATCAACAAAATAAACAAAAAGAAGTAATGCTGGAAGGGATCTTCAGAAGATCAATAAAAAATTAGAGAGGTGATTCAACCAGAACTGTCTATTACACTTATCTGTTTCTTTCTATATATTGAGAATTAAATGCTTCATCAATACAAAACAGCATACCATTTTGGCTTTGAGAAGCCTAATCAGTTGCAGTACATACAATGAATCCACATGAAAAACATACTATATACAGATTAACGCTGATAGAATTCACTATATGCTAATTGCATGACGAAACTTACGCTTTCGAAGTCAATACAATGCAGTGAATTCTATTCAGTGTAATAGACATCAGCGGGATCATTTATTGATCAACAAAATAATCAAGAAAAGAAGTACAGCCGCCTAGATTTTCAGAATATCAATAAATAAATTAGAGATGTGATTCAACAAAGACTGTCTATTACACCTATCTGCTTTTTCTATATATAGAAAATTTCATGCTTAATCACTGCAAGACGGCATACCGTTTCAGCTTTAAGAAGCCTCATTAGTTGCAGCACATACAATGAATCCACATGAAAAACATACTATACATAGAATAATGTAGATAGAGTTCTCTATATGTCAATTGCGTGACTTAGCTTTGGTTTCAAAGTCAATACATTGCAGTGAATTCTTTTCAGTATAATCTACATCAGGTTGATTATTAATTGATCAAAAAAATAAACAATAAACAAAGTACTGCCCGATGGGATCTTAAGGTGATAAGTACATAAATTAGAGTTGTGATTCAAGCAGGACTGCCTATCACACCTATTTGCAACTATCTATATAGAGAATTTAATGCTTTATCAATGCAAGACGGCATACCGTTTCGGCTTTGAGAAGCCTAATAAGTGGCAGCACATACAATGAATACATATCAGAAACATTCTATTTATACATAAAAGCAGAAAGAATTCACTATTTGTGCATTCCACGACGTAGCTTTCGCTTTTGAAGTCAATACAAAGCAGTGAATTTTTTCAGTATGATAGACATCAGCGAGATTATTAATTGATCAACAAAATAAACAGAAAAGAAAGTACCACCGCCTGAGATCTTCAACAGATCAATAATTAAATTAGAGATGTGATTCAACCAAAACTGTCTATTATCTCTATCTGACTCTTTCTATATAAAGAGAATTTCATGCATCATTACTGCAAGACAGCATACCGTTTCGGCTTTAAGAAGCCTTATCAGTTGCAGCACATACAATGAGGTCACGTGAAAAACATACCATATATAGATAAACGCAGAAAGAATCTACTATATGCGAATTGCATGACGTAGCTTTCGCTTTCGAAGTAAATACAATGCAGTGAATTCTTTTTTACTGAAATAGACAGCAGCGGAATGATTTATTGATCAACAAAATATACAAGATAAAAGGACAGCCGCCTAGGATCTTCAAAAGATCAATAAATAAATTAAACATGTGATTCAAACAACACTGTCTATTACATCTATCTGCCTCTTTCTATAAATAGAGAATTTCATGCTTAATCACTGAAAAAAGGCATACCGTTTCAACTTTGAGAACCCGCATCAGTTGCAGTACATACATTGAGTACACATGAAAAACATACTATATAAAGATTAAAGAAGAAAGAATTCCTTATATGCTAATTGCATGACGTAGTTTTTGGTTTCAAAGTGAATACATTGCAGTAAATTCTTTTCAGTGTAAAATACATCAGATCGATTACTAATCGATAAAAAAAATAAACAAGAAACAAAGTATTGCCGCCTGGGATCTTCAGAAGATCGATAAATAAATTAAAGATGTGATTAAACCAACACTGTCTGTTAAACCTATCTGCCTCTTTCTATATATAGAGAATTTCAGGCTTCATCACTGCAAGACGGCACAACGTTTTGGCTTTGAGAAGCCTCATTAGTGGCAGCACATACAATGAATCCACATGAAAAACAAACTATATATAGATTAGAGAAGAAAGAATTCACTATATGCTAATTGCATGACGTCGCTTTTGCTTTCGAAGTCAATACAATGCAGTAAATTTTTTTCAGTGTAATAGACATCAGCGGGATCATAAATTGATCAACAACAAAAAACAAGAAAAGAAGTACCGCCGCTTGGGATCTTCAGAAGATCAACAAATTAATTAGAGATGCAATTCAACCAGAACTGTTAATTACACTTATCTGCATCATTCTATATATATAGAGAGTTTCATGCTTTATCACGGCAAGAAAGTATAACGTTTCGGCTTTGAAAAGCCTCATCAGTTGCAGCACATACAATGAATTTACATGAAAAACTTACTATATTTATTATAGCAGAAAGAATTCACTATTTGCAAATTGCATGACGAAGCTTATGGTTTTGATGTCAATACAATGCAGTGAATTCTTTCCAGTGTAATAGACATCAGCGGGATCATTAATTAATCAACAAAATAAACAAGAAAAAAAGCACCGCTGCCCAGGATCTTCAGAAGATTAATTAAAAGCTGGAGATGTGATCCAACCAGGACTGTCAATACACTTATCTGCTTCTTTCTATATATAGAGAATTTGATACAGTATCAATGCAAAACGGCATACTGTTTCGGCTTTGAGAAGCCTCATCAGTTGCAGCACATACAATGAATCCACATGAAAAACATACTATATATCGATTAACGCAGATAGAATTCACTATATGCTAAATGCATGGACGTAGCTTACGGTTTCGAAGTCAATACAATGCAGTATTTTTTTTTCAGTGTAATAAACATAAGCAAAATCATAAATTGATCAACAAAAAAACAAGAAAAGAAGTACCGACGCATGGGATTTTCAGACGATTAAAAAAATTAATTAGAGATGTAATTCAACGAGGACTGTCTATTCAACCTATCTTCTTCTTTCTATATATAGAGAATTTCGTGCATCATCACTGCAAGGCAGCATACCGATTCGGCTTTGAGAAGACTAATCAGTTGCAGCACATACAATGAATCAACATGAAAAACATACTATATATAGATTAACGCAGAAAGAATTCACTATATGCTAATTGCAAGACGTAGCTCTTGCTTTTGAAGTCAATACAATGCAGTAAATTCTTTTTAGTTAAATAGGCATCAGCGGGATCATTAATTGATCAACAAAATATACAAGAAAGGAAGTACCGCCGCCTGGATTCTTCAGAAGATCAATAAAAAAATTAGAGGTGTGATTCAACCATACTGTCTATTACATCTAACTGTCTTTTTCTATATAAAGAGAATTTTATGCTTCATCACTGCGATACGGCAAACCGTTTCGGCTTAGAGAAGCCTCAATAGTTGCAGCACATAGAATGAATACATATAAAAAACATTCTATATATAGATATAAGCCGAAGGAATTCACTATTTTCACATTGCATGACGTGGCTTTCGCTTTCGAAGTCGATACAATGCAGTGATTTTTTCAGTGTAATAGACATCAGCGGGATCAGTGATTGATCAACAAAATAAAAATTAAAGTCATCCAAGCAGAAAGGTATGGTACCGGTGTTTTCTCGGATTAAATACATGGGATGTACTCGACAATCAAAATCCACATAGCGGATATTGAAACAATGTTCCTTTAAACTAATTGGAAATGAGATCAGGAGCAAGTACTGTTTGTTATCGAATATAAAACTGGATTGCTCTATGATGGAAAGTAGACTGTTAGCAATAATCGCTCCAAACGATTGGATGGAATTTTTAGAGTTTGCTCGACTCTGTATTGCAAGGAAGGCTAATGCAAAACGCTATACACTCGAACTGAAACTTAAGAGCTTACGCAGACCACAATTTCAGGTTAGTGATTTACAATTGCCATTGAGTGTCGCCAGCATTGCGACACAATGTTCTACACAGCATATCATACCTTATAATTCTAGGAACATTATTAATTTATCGAGCTTTCAATTAAGTGATGACGCAGCACGTGTTCTGGAATTGGGTTAAAAATTTGGTGTCTCACGTAGTAAATTTGATCGGCTAACTGAGTTTGATATGGCAGTCTAATTTGAAATGTTAGCTCATAAAGTGGTTAAAACTTTCTTCGAACATCAGTCTACACAGGTTTTTCTCGCATCTCTTTCGTCTCTCTGTCTTAGTTTGGGATCGTATCGTCGTTTATTTAATTTGTCTCTGAAGAAATATATGAAATCTGACATTAGTATTAAACAGCGTCATTTGTTAACTGACATAAAGAATAACACGGATATTGTTGTAACTAAGGCAGATAAATGTTATTCTGTAGTGGTTCTAGATACTAATGATTATAATGAGAAAATATTCAGTAGTTTATCTGATACGTCTACTTTTTCTCCTGTTCAGAAGGATTCCACTTCTAACCGTACTAGAAAGTTAATTGAAATTCTAAAAACATTGAGGAAGGTTGGTCTTATTACAGATATTGACTATAAGAACATGTATCCTTCAGATCCTCTCATTCCGTATTTATACAGACTACCGAAAATTCACAAAGAAAATGTCCCTCTCCGACCCATTGTATCTATGGTTGGTGCATTTGATTACGGCGCAGGAAAATTTATTTCCAACCTATTACAGACAACAGTGAATAACATAGATTCTAAAATTTCCAACAGCCATGATTTTGTTCAGAAAATTAAATCTCTTAACATTTCGGACACAAGCAATTATTTTGTTTTCACGTTGGATGTGAAATCCTTGTTTACGAATGTGCCGGTAACTTAGGCTATTGATGTGGCTATTAATGCACTTGATAAGACATGGGGGAATGCTAATAATCGTTTGATAGTCAATAGGTTTTTTGAGTTAGCCACCATTACGAATTTTAAATTCAATGATCAGCTATATGAGCGAATATGGGGAGTAACCGTGTGTTCTCCACTTGGTCCGGCTTTAGCTGATATCTTTATGGCAGATCTAGAAAGTAGAGAGATTAGCATTTACCCATTAAAACCAGTGTGTTGGTATAGATACATTGATGATATTTTTGTGATCATGCAATGTGATTTTTCCAGTGCTAGTGAGTTTATTAAGCATCTAAATGGCTTACATACACGTATCCGGTTCGAGGTAACCTGGCCAATGGATAGCAGTATCAGTTTCTTGAATGTTAAGATTAGCCTGGGTAATTTCACTACTTCTGTATTTCGGAAACCTACAGAAACCAACTTGTATATTCCTTGAAGTAGTAATCACTCTGCTAACACAAAATTGGGTGTATTTAGAAGCTTTTGTATTAGAGCTTATAATCTTTGTAGTACTCCTAATTTGGTTTATGACGAGTTGTCTTTTTTGTTTATTGCTTTTCTAAGATTGGGATATCCACTAAAAGAGTTAAAGCGTATTGGCGAAATGATTGAGTCTCGGTTTTACCATCCCAGTGATAAATTGATTGGTCCCCAAAAATTAAAATTGCAATGTACAATTCCCTCGTTTGATTGGTTGTCACGCTCGTTAACATTACAACTGAGGAAATTGATAAGAATATCACACCTTCCAATGGACTTAACCATGAACGAAGGGAAACAAATAACAATTGGCAATTTGATAAGTAGGTGTAAACGCTTTATTAAGAAAGGATTGGTTTATATAATTGATTGTTGCGATTGTGTGGAATTTTATGTAGGTCAAACCGGTCGAATGTTAAAGACAAGAATAAAAGAACATCGCGCAGCTCTGCATACGGCGGCTCACTCTGCTGTTGCTGAACATTCCATTTTGACCGGACACACAATTAAATTTGATGAAGTTAAGTTCTTGCTTATCGACAACAAGCCTTCCAACGAAAGATTCTTGAATCACTGTTCATCCGCGATCTCAAGCCGAAGTTAAATGATAAGGATGGATATCATCTCATGTTGGGAGGTATTACATAGCAAATTGACGAGATTAGCGCTGGTTTTCCTTGTTTTGACTTTTTTCTTCCTTTTTATGTTGACGTGTACACTTTTTTGCCTTCATTTCAGATTGCTGAAGATGATGTCATCTAGGCATCGAAATATTCAATTCAATAAATTTTCGTTGGTTTTTGCCATCTTTCTTCTAATTTTAATTTTATTACACCGTCGCAATCCTCATTCAAATTCAATTTACAACTCAAAGAAGTACCACCGCCTGAGATCTTCAGAAGATCAATAATTAAATTAGAGATGTGATTCATACAAGATTGTCTATTACATCTATCTGCCTCTTTCTATATATAGAGAATTTCATGCTTAATTACTGCAAGAAGGCATACCGTTTCAGCTTTATGAAGCCTCATCAGTTGCAGCACATATAATGAAGCCACATGAAAAAATACTATATAGATAAACGCAGAAAGAATTCACTATATGCTAATTGCATAACGTAGCTTTCGCTTTCCAAGTCAATACAATGCAGTGAATTCTTTTTAGTGTAATAGACAAAAGCGGAAGAAAAGCAGAATAAATTCACTATTTGCAAATTTCATGAGTAGCTTTGGCTTCCAAAGTCAAAACAATGCAGTGAACTCTTTTCAGTGAATAGACATCAACGGAATCATTAATAACTCAACAAAATAAACAAGAAAGGAAGTACCGACGCAAGAGATCTTCAGACGATCAATCAATAAATTAAAAATGTGATTCAACGAGGACTGTCTTTTACACTTATCCACCACTTTCTATATATAGAGAATTTCGTGCATCATCACTGCAAGGCAGCATACCGTTTCGGCTTTGAGAAGCCTCATCAGTTGCAGCACATACAATGAATCAACATGAAAAACATACTATATATACAATAACGCAGAAAGAATTCACCATATGAAAATTGCATGACGTAGCTTTGACTTTCGAAGTCAATACAACGCAGTGAATTCTTTTTACTGAAATAGACATTAGCGGAATCATAAATTGATCAACAAAAAATACAAGAAAGAAAGTATCGCCGCCAGGAATCTTCAGAAGATCAATAAATAAATAAGAGATGGGATTCAACTAGTACTGTCTATTTCACTTATCTGCCTCTTTCTATATAAAGAGAATTTTATGCTTCATCAATGCGAGACGACAAACCGTATCGGCTTTAAGAAGCGTCATTCGTTGCAGCAAATACAATGAGTACACATGAAAAACATACTATATACAGATTTAAGCAGAAAGAATAAACTATATGCTAATGGCATGACGTAGCTTTTGGTATCAAAGACAATACATTGCAGTGAATTCTTTTCAGCGTAATATACATCAGATGGATTATTAATTGATCAACAAAATAAACAAGAAACAAAGTACTGCCGCCTGGGGTCTTCAGAAGATCAATAAATAAATTAAAGATGTGATTAAACCAACACTGTCTGTTAAACCTATCTGCCTCTTTCTATATATAGAGAATTTCAGGCTTCATCACTGCAAGACGGGATTCCGTTTCGGCTTTAAGTAGCCTCATTATTTGCAGCACATACAATGAATCCACATGAAAAACATACTATATAAAGATTAAAGCAGAAAGAATTTACTATATGCTAATTGCATAACTTAGCTTTTGGTTTTAAAGTCAATACATTGCAGTGAACTCTTTTCAGTGTAATATACATCAGATGGATTATGAATTGATCAACAAAATAAAAATGAAACAAAGGACTGCCGCCTGGGATCTTCAGAAGATCAATAAATAAATAAAAGATGTGATATAACCAGGACTGATTGTTACACCTATATGCCTCTTTCTCTATATATAGAATAAAAGGCTTAATCACTGCAAGACGGCACAACGTTTCGGCTTTGAGAAGCCTCATTAGTGGCAGCACATACAATTAATCCATATGAAAAACAAACTATATATAAATTAAATAAGAAAGAATTCACTATATGCTAATTGCATGACGTAGCTTTCGCTTTCGTAGTCAATACAAATCAGTGATATATTTTCAGTGTAATAGAGATCAGCGGGATCATTAATTAATTAACAAAATAAACAAGAAACGAATTACCGCTGCTCGGAATCACAGAAGATCAATAAATAAATTAGAAATGTGATTCAACCAGGACTGTCTATTACACCTATCTGCCTTTTTATTTATATAGAAAATTAAATGCTTAATCACTGCAAGACGGCATACCGTTTCGGCTTTGAGAAGCTTTATTAGTTGCAGCACATACCATAAATACACATGAAAAATATACTATACATATTTAAGCAAAAAGAATTCACTATATGCTAATGGCATGACGTAGATTACGGTTTTGATGCCAATAGAATGCAGTAAATTATTTTCAGTGTGACAGACATCAGCGGAATCATTAATTAATAAACAAAAAAAGAAAAAAAGTACCGCCGCTTATAATCTTCAGAAGATCAATAAATAAATTAAAAATGTGATTCAACGAGGACTGTCTTTTACACCTATCTGCCTCTTCCTATATAAAGAAATTTCATGGTTCATCAATGCAAAAGGGCATAACGTATCGGCTTTGAGAAGCCTCTTCAGTTACAGCAGATAAAATGAATACAAATGAAAAAGATACTATATATAGACTAAAGCAGAAAGAATTCACTATATGCTATTTGCAAGATGTAGCTTTCGCTTTCGAAGTCAATACAATGCAGTAAATTGTTTTTAGTTAAATAGATATCAGCGGGATCATTAATTGATTAACATAATTAACAAGAAAATAAGTATTGCCGCCTGTGATCTTCAGAATATCAATAAATAAATTAGAGATGTGATATAACCAGGACTGTTTTTTACACATATCTGCCTCTTTCTATATATAGAGCATTTCATGCTTTATTACAGCACGACGGCATAATGTATTGGCTTTGAGAAGCCTCATCAGTTGCAGCACATACAATGAATTCAAATGAAAAATATACTATATATTGATTAAAGCAGAAATAATTCAGTATATTCTTCTTGCATGACGTAGCTTTCGCTTTCGAAGTCAATGCAAGGCGGTAAATTTTTTTAGTGTAATAGACATCAGCGAAATCTTCTTTTGATCAACAAAATAAACAAGAAAACAAGTACCGCCTCCTGGGATCTTCAGAAGATTAATATATTATTTAGAGATGTGATTCAACGAGGACTGTCTTTTACACCTAACTGCATCTATTTTATATAAAGAAAGTTTGATGCTTAATTACTGCAAAAGGGCATAACTTTTCGGCTTTAAGAAGCCTCATCAGTTGCAGCACATACAATGAATTGAGCAAAGTAAATTGTTTTTAGTTAAATAGACATAAGCGAGATCTTTAATTGATCAACAAAATAAACAAGAAAACAAGTACCGTCTCCTGGAATTTTCAGAAGATCAATAAATAAATTACAGATGTGATTCAACGAGGACTGTCTATTACACCTATCTGCCTCTTTCTATATATAGAGAATTTCATGCTTTATCACGGCAAGACGGCATACTGCTTTGGGTTTGAGAAGCATCATCAGTTGCAGCACATACAATTAATCAACATGAAAATCATACTATATATATTGAAGCAAAAAGAATTCATTATATGCTAATTGCATGAAGTAGCTTGCGCTTTCGAAGTCAATACAATGCTGTGAATTCTTTTCAGTGTAATAGACATCAGCGGGATCATTAATTGATCAACAAAATATACAAGAAAAGAAGTACAGATGGCTATGTTTTTCAGAAGATCAATAAATAAATTAGACATGTGATTAAACAGGACTGTCTATTACACTTATCTGCCTCTTTCTATATATAGAGAATTTTATACTTGATCACTGCAAGACGGCATTCCGATTCGGCTTTGTGAAACCTCATCAGTGTCAGCACATACAATGAGTACACATGAAGAACATACTATATATAGATTAAAGCAGAAAGAATTCACTATATGTTAATTGCATGACGTAGCTTTTGGTTTCAAAGTCAATACATTGCAGTGAATTCTTTTCAGTGTAATAGACATCAGTTGATCAACAAAAAACAAGAAACAATGTACCGCCGCATGGGATCTTCAGAAGATCAATAAATAAATAAGAGTTGTGATTCAACCAGGACTGTCTATTACACCTATCTGTCTTTTTTAAAATATAGAGAATTTCATGCTTCATCAATGCAAGACGGCATATCGTTTCGTATCAGACGTTGTATCAGAATAAGAATTAGAGGTCATCAGGAGGAACTGCTATTTTTATAGTAACCTAGTTTAAAATATGTATCGATTAAATTATTTAAATGATTTTGAAGAAAGCCAATATCATTACATATTGTTGCAATTCTTAAAATTTCATTATTTAATGTATTATATTTTATATTATATGGTATGCATGAATGCTCATGCAAAAATATGTTTCTTGTAAATTTAAATATGTCATCTTAACGATATAAATAAATAGTAGTTTAAGTTAATGTTAACTAAAAGTAATCATTTAAGTTATTATATAACGAATTGTAAATTTTATTTTTGTCGTTGTTGTTATTTAATCTATATTTACACCCATTTGATAGCAGCTTTCTTAATTCACAATTTTCAATTAATTCAAGATTATGGGTACATATATATTCTTTTATTTTATCAAAACTAATAGTTTTACAATTGCATGCAGTTTCTATGATGTTTCTAATATTATCGTTACATATTGATTTTAATTCTCTATTAAAAATACAAATTTTTCATCCTAATGGTGGTATACGTTTATATCTAATTTTGGGAATATATTTACTTTAATTTGACCCTATTATTTCTTTACTTTTAGAAATATTTGAAAGTCAAGCTATATTTATGTTATCTATCCATTTATTTATGAAGTTTATGGTTAATGTATATTTTCTATTGTTATTATTAACATTTATTGTACGATTATAGAATTATGTACTACAATAACTGTCTATTATACACTTAGCATATCATAGTAGTTAATTAATTTTTGGTTTATTGAACATATGATATTTTTAGGAAAACTTCTTATATTTACATAAAGATCTTTTAGTTTATTATCTCTTAAAAGTTGTTTTAATATTTCTAATTGTTCATTTATATACATATCTTTTTTAATATTTTTAACTCTATTTTTCTTATTCCTTTTATCACCATGCAATATAGTTGTTTATTATGTATTATACAATTTCTGCCAATTCTTTGTACCACGTCATTTAATCCTAATGGTATGTATCTTATTATAATAAGATACCTAATGTATCTTATTCTAATACAAAGTATATTATATTAAGCTTTTTGCATATGAAGACAAAGTTTTTACCAGCTATGTCAATAGTTGTTATCAAATAGTTATCCTTTAATTTAGTAAGTTCTTTATACATATCTTTATAAATTTTATCTTTCCTTTTGTAATTGTTTGTTATTTTCATTTTATTTTTAATTTTATCAAATATGTAATCTTCCCAAATGTTTATCCTAGATATATTGGAGCTTTCACTATTAATCAGCTTACTAATTAAATCAGCTAACTGAGTCTACGTATTCAATATAATTATAAAATAAACAAAACATAATAATGCTAAATCAAAATTTAATAATTAAATAATAAAATTAATAATTGTATTTAGATTTTCTATAATTTAAATCAAGTTAAAATAAAAAAATGAAATTTAAAATAAACGTCATTTTTATGAATTGACTAATAAATAACAGACGTTGTATCAGAATAAGAATTAGAGGTCATCAGGAGGAACTGCTATGCTATCAGGTTTCGGCCCCTAACTCCTCTACCCAACATAGCAGCGCGGACAAATACATGCTAATGATGTATTTCCTCTGATAAAACTATCTAGTATCTTATTCTAATACAAAGTATATTATTTATTATCCATCCATAAAAATTTGCCACTTGAGAGTTTAAATTTATTCTATATATTATTTTGTTGATTTATATATTTTACTATTTTCTGCTTGAGGATATTTTTATAGGAACCTAGTTTAAAATATGTATCAATTAAATTATTTAAATGATTTTGAAGAAAGCAAATATCATTACATATTGTTGCAATTTTAAAAATTTCATTATTTAATGTATTATATTTTATATTTTATGGTATGCATGAATGCTCATGCAAAAATATGTTTCTTGTAAATTTAAATATGTCATCTTTACGATATAAATAAATAGTAGCTTTAGTTAATGTTAATAAAAAGTAATCATTTAAGTTATTATATAACGAATTGTAAATTTTATTTTTGTCGTTGTTGTTTTTTAATCTATATTTACACCCTTTTGATAGCAGCTTTCTTAATTCACAATTTTCAATTAATTCGAGATTATGGGTACATATATATTCATTTAATTTATCAAAACTAAGACTTTTACAATTGCATGCAGTTTCTATGATGTTTCTAATATTATCGTTACATATTGATTTTAATTCTTTATTAAAATTACAAATTTTTCATCCTAATGGTGGTATACGTTTATACCTGCCGCTTGGGATCTTCAGAATATCAATAAATATATTAAAGATGTGATTTAATCAGGACTGTCTATTACATCTGTTTGTCTCTTTTAATATATAGAGAATTGAAGCATGAAACCTTTATATAGAAAAAGGCAGTTAGGTGTAAAAGACAGTCTTCGTTGAATCACATCTCTAAATTAATTATTTATCTTCTAAAGTTCCTAGGAAGCGGTACTTGTTTTCTTGTTTATTTTGTTGATTAATAAAAGATCTCGCTGATGTCTATTACACTAAAAAAATTTACTGCATTGTATTGACTTCGAAAGCGAAGCCTACGCCATGCAATTAGAATATAGTGAATTATTTCTGCATTGATCTATAGTCATTGTTGGTGGCTATATCTAACGATATAGCCAACAACAGCTACGCTATTTTATATATTAGCATTATCTTCTCTCGCCGGTAACATTGTGATAGCTGTTCTCATCTTACATATGGCTGTGTGCCCTGACCGATATGTGTTTATTTCTCCTGAAGATTTCGTAGTATGCGCAAACGAAAACAGTGATAGTTAAGAATTGACTTTATGAAAGTGCTCTAAGAATAGCTTGTTGTGTTATTTGTTTATTTATTTATTATTTTACAATTATATTAAATACAAAGACTCAGTTAGCTGAATTAATTTCTTAATAAACACTGATTATATTATTTCAAGCTTTTCATTATGTAATTACCCACTTAAAAATATAGTGAAGAAACCTATTGTATAATACTATGATTAGCGCATATAGTTTTAATTTAGTGGATGCCAATAACATATTATCTTAAATTTAACAAAAAAAATTATTGTTTTCAGTGTACATTTTCTAAAATACAAGAATTAAGAAATTAACAATAAACTGGTATCATTAAACTAATATAATAAATTGAAAACAGTACAACTGTTAATCACGATGCATCCTATAACCATTAAAATATAATACGTTTATAATTTAATAAATCATATTTCATCTTAGTCTGGTCGATCTCAGGTTTACTGATAAGAATATGGATTCTCGATCATCCCCAAGAATTTTTAAGTTGCTGCGTCTTCATATTTAAAGCTAGTAAATGTAGCGATGCATACGTAACACCCTTTTAGTAAAAATTGTTTAGCTGAACTATATAGAGAGAGACCCAGTGAAATCATCGATAAGGTCAAGAAAGTAAATATCAATACTTACTGCGGATCACCTAGGATTTCTCAAAAATAAATTTGGTCTGTCAAAGGATCGCGACGTCTGGAGTAACTTGATTCGCATACTGTCTCAAAATCGAGACGTTTTCCTTTTCATGGTGTAATAATCAAATCAGCTAACTGAGTCAACGTATTATATAATTATAAAAAAATAAACATAATAATGCTAAATCAAAATTTGATAATTAAATAATAAAATTAATAATTGTTTTTAGATTTTCTATAATTTAAATCAAGGTAAAATAAAAAATTGAAATTTAAAATAAATGTAATTTTTATGAATTGACTAATAAATAACAGACGTTGTATCATAATAAGAATTAGCGGTCATCAGGAGGAACTGCTATGCTATCAAGTTTCGGCCCCTAACTCCTCTACCCAACATAGCAGCGGGGCCAAATACATGCTAATGATGTATTTCCTCTGAAATAACTATCTAGTATCTTATTCTAATGCAAAGTATATTATTTATTATCCATCCATAAAAATTTGCCACTTAAGAGTTTAAATTTATTCTTTATATTATTGTGTCGATTTATATATTTTACTATTTTCTGCTTGATGTTATTTTTATAGTTACCTAGTTTAAAAATATGCATCTATTAAATTATTAAAATGATTTTGAAGAAAGCCAATATCATTACATATTGTTGCAATTCTTAAAATTTCATTATTTAATGTATTATATTTTATATTATATGGTATGCATGAATGCTCATGCGAAAATATGTTTCTTGTAAATTTAAATATGTCATCTTTACGATATAAATTAATAGTCGTTTTAGTTAATGTTTATTTAATGTTCATATCTAGATATACACCTTCTTTATCATAAATATGGGTTTTGTTAAGAATATGGCTTTCTGGATAAATGTGCTCAGAAATTGAATAAAAATCATTAGAATTAATTACACATATATCATCAATGTATCGAAACATATATTTCATATATTTATATTGTTTAGATTTAGTTTTTACACAGTTATTAACAAATTCATATTCTAAAAAACTTAAAAAAAGTCAGCTATAATTGGGCTACTATTACTACCCATTGGAACACCTTTTACTTGTCTAAATATAGATGTTCCTACTTTTAAATAATTTTGATTTATCAAAATATTTAAGGATTCTATTAATTCAATTTTATCCATATATTTATATTTATTTAATGGTTTAATTTTTGTTAGATAGGCGTTATAATTATTAATAACATATATATGTATATCTTTTTCCGAATATAAGATTAATTAATTTTACTAACGCTTCTTTAATATCTACTAAATCTAGATTTGTATAAAGCGTACTAAAATCGTATTTATTTATATTTTGAAATCTTATAGTTGTTATTATATAGTTATCCTTTAATTTAGTACGTTCTTTATATATATCTTTATTAATTTTATCTTTTCTTTTATAATTGTTTGTTATTTTCATTTTATTTTTAATTTTATCAAATATATAATCTTTCCAAATTTTTATCTTAGATATATTCGAGCTTTCACTATTAATCAGCTTACTAAAGTAATCATTTAAGTGATTACTTTCGAACACTCCGCAGCGGCGTTTCTTTCAAGTGTGGAAATGGTCGCTAAACAATCGAACCTCGACCCTTACTCTTTCCCCAGTTTTGAATCTGCAATTTCTAACTTTCCGCATGATGACAGAGGACTACAATCAAATCAACGGGGTCTTTCTCACAGCATCGACGAGACTTCGCGTCGCAAGCTATTGGAAAGCGTCGATTGCTCCAATTCAGCCAGATTATTGGCAGTTTCGCGTCCGCATGCGTGTGCATGGCTGCAGGCTATACCAAACAAAGCCACGCTTATGAATCTTGCGCCGAATGAATTTGTGGTGTTGCTTCGTATGTGGTTGGGAATGCCGCTCTGTAAGGGTGACTACCGTTGCAGACGCTGCCTTAGAATGGCAGACAAGTTTGGTTTCCACGCCCTAACCTGTCAATTTGGCGGGTACCCCGGTATTCGACACGATGGACTTCGAGACACAATATTTCAGGCGGCAGTTTCTGCAGGACTGAGAGTCGCGAAGGAGGTACCCAATCTCGTGCGCAACTTACGAGAGAGACCAGCCGACATTTTGATTTACGAGGATCCCCCTCTAGCAGTCGATTTTGCGGTGACAAACCCTCTGCAAAATGCCTACGTTTCCATGGCTGCTAAGATTCCTGGATATGCTGCAGACAGATATGCAGCATGTGTCAAGGACCGAAAATACAAGCGGAAAATGGAGGAAAGTGGGTATTGTTTCTCGGCCGCAGTTATAGAGACATATGGAGGTTGGAACGCCCAGGGGGAAAAACTTGTCAGATTCATTGCCCGATCTATGTCTTGGCGAGGCAATATTTCGTATAGCAAGGCGGCAAACCAGCTCTTTCAGCGTGTCTCGATCTCCCTGATGAGAGGGAATGCCAAAGCGATTCTCAAGAGCCTCGAAGATTTGGGGAGACCTATAATAGAAAGCAGTGTTGGTCTTTACGACGACCCAACCCCGCGTCTCAACTCTTCGGAATTTCTTACTCAGGTGGCAGCCTTATCCGAAGAAATCGTCATTCGAGAAACCATCCTTCCTACAGTCAGAAATGTGGACATCCATATCAATGATGTCAATCAAAATCTTCGAATCTTACATAGCGGAGGCGTACTCGACTTTCAAACTGGGAAAGATGAAAGCCCGATCAAACAGACACCCTCATACCCCACACGCTTACTTGTGACACAGAGTAGTAACACTGAGAACGAGGGCGTAGTGGCCACGACGAGCGTTATCGGAATAGAACAACCTTGCAATAAAACGAACCTAATAAATTTTGATTGTGAAGGTTGGACTGGACAGAATTTTGTGATTGCTGGGGACAGTGCGGGCCACAACATCGTGATGTCTGTATTTCTTATGTCAATGAAGAGAGGAATTCGAATACCTGATCGATTATTTGGATTTTGCCCAGCCTACTGCTTAAGCTCGGGTATTTCACCTAGCCGACTTGTTAGCCTGGTAGGCCCATTTCTTAATTTCAGCGTCATGACGACATGCGAAGAAACAAAGGGACTGGGGAAGGTTGTGGTTGCAGGTGGCTTTACTGATGCGCCCAATGTGATAAGGGGAATAAACATGGACACGTTTGACGTCCAGAATACCAGCATAATGAGCCGCAAATCTCCTCTTACAATTTGTATAACAAACGAAGAATTGGTGCCAAAATATTTTGAACTGGATGAGCATACATGTGCAGTAGACGCCAACGCAGGGTCAATATTGATTTTCGACTATTCAAAAGAATCAATTCAAATTATCAATTCAAATCAAGTAATAGGCGATATTGGAAGCCTCTGCTACCTGGATTATACGAAATCACAGCTGTTGTCACTGGATTCAATCCGCCTCGGAGGACCGGGACTGTACGAGATGCCGACAAATATGTGTCCGCGAACGCCACTCAACAGCCTGCCGAATCCAGCAAGGGGAACGGAAAGACGTCAGAGGCAGAGAAGTCGACGGATGTGGCAGCAACAGAGGAGGACAACGACGCTGTTTTTCTTACCGCCTCGGAGGACCGTGACTGTACGAAATGCCGACAAATATGTAGACACCTTGCAACAGCTTGCCGAATCCAGCAACGTGGACGGGGAGACGTCAAAGGCAGACAAGTCCACGGATAAGGCGGAATCAAAAGAATAGCGACGCTGTTTTTCCTTAAAATTTTATTTATCTTTATTTTTATCTTTATTTTTATTTATTTGAACAGTAATTGGTAAGTTAAATGTTTTATCATTTAAGTTATTATATAACGAATTGTAAATTTTATTTTTGTCGTTGTTATTATTTAATCTATATTTATACCTTTTTGATAGCAGGTTTCTTAATTCACAATTTTCAATTAATTCTAGATTATGGGTACATATATGTTCATTTATTTTATCAAAACTTAGACTTTTACAATTGCATTCTGTTTCCATTATGTTTCTAATATTTTCGTTACGTATTGATTTTAATTCTTTTTTATAATTACAAATTTTTCGTCCTAATGGTGGTATACGTTTATACCTAATTTTAAGAATATATTTAATTTTATTTGACCCTATTATTTCTTTACTTTTAGAAATATTTGAAAGGCCGACTATATTTATGTTATCTATCTATTTATTTATGAAGTTTATGATTAATGTATTTTTTCTATTGTTATTATTTACATTTATTGTACGATTATAGTATTTTGTATTACAATAACTGTCTATTATACAACTTAGCCTATCATAGTCGTTAATTAATTTTTGATTTATCGAACATATGATATCTTTAGAAAAACTTCTTATATTTACATACAGATCTTTTAGCTTACTAGTTTGAACTTTCTTGGCTACTTAATAAACTACTTACAATAGAAAAATTTTCTTGATTACAACATCTTACACAAATTACAATCTAAAGTAAATACAATTACAACATCTTACAATCTAAAATACATACAAAATCTACAATCAACCAGCGGCTCGCTCACACTTGCGGACTCTACGACTCTTAGCAATTACAAACTTACTTACAATGTTATTAAACACAATGGCGTACGACGGGCAAGATCAAAATGATATTATCAGAGGTAAGCGGCCCTGTCGCATCTGCCAGAGGGACATCGTTTTGACAACTAATGGATGCTTCCGCTTTCATAAGTTCAGAGGTTCAAGGTGTGCAGGTTCGGGCGAGGGATTCGGCTGTTTCGACAATGCGTCCAAGGTCCAACCAAATGAAGCCACCACAGAAGTCATAATTCCAACATTAGCAATACCAAGCGCTCGAGTCGACGCTTCGAACCGTCTATCATGTCTTCAATCATGTTGGCGCAGAGAATCAACAACAGTCATACGCATTCCGTACAAAGCACGTGTTCTAGCAGCCACCTATTTCTGTGACAATATCAAACATGCACTGCAGATCGGAGATGTCAGTTCATGGACAAAGTTGCTGCTCTTCGCAAAATCATGATTCAGTGGCCCAATGCCCACAACATGCAAAGGTCGATATAAGCTCGAGAAGCACATTTGTGAATCAATAAGAGCCTACGCGACAACCGCTTCAACAGATGTGCTATCCATGATACAAACGCCACACAAATATGCAAACCGTCAACTAAACGGCAATTCAGAAATTGCTTGTATCAACCTGACCAAGCATGGGAATTACGGTAAAGCACTTCAGCGTTTGGTTTCAGGAGGAATAGTCAGCCCATCTACACAAACACGGACAGCATTGCAAATACTACATCCCCTGACATACAGCATCTAGCGGGATCAGCCACTATCCTCACCTAATCTTATAGAACGTCTTTCAAACAATCCAATTTCGTCTATATCTGTAGGCTACGAGACCTCATTGCCGCGGTCAACTCTTTTCCTTCAGGGTCGGGACCAGGTTGCCTTGGGCTAAGACCAGAGCATATCCAAGACATGTTACGAGCCAATAGCGGCGCTTCGCTAGCAGAGAATCTGACGCACCTTGTCAACCACTTTCTGGCGGGACTAGCACCCTCTGAAGTGGCGCCTTGCATTGCCGGCGCTAACTTAATCGCACTTCCCAAAAAGAACGGGGGTATAAGACCAATTGCCGTTGACGAAACTCTACGCCGTCTCTGCTCGAAATGCATATGTCTCCAACTCCGCAAACGTTTCGCTGGTTTCCTACAACCAACACAACTAGGGGTAGCAACCCCAAACACAGTGGACAGGATCGTTCACAACATCCGACGAATCCACGCACTTCACGCCAACGACAACAAATGGGCCTGGGCAAAGATCGATCTTTCAAACGCCTTCAACTCATTGTCCAGAGCGCACTTACGAGCAAAGGTCCGAGAGAACGTCCTGGAGATCTTGCCATGGTTTGACTTTTCATACAAGTGCAAGGCACCCCTTCGTTTCGGCCCGCAGAACCCTCTCAATTTATGTGAAGGAGTCCAGCAGGGTGACCCGTTGGGTCCTTTCCTCTTCGCGTTGGCCATTAAAAAACAATTGAACACGTTTCTCATATCCCTGGAATAAACCTCAACATGTGGTACCTGGACGATGGCATAGTCGGCGGGACGCCTTCGGCAATCGCATCCGCACTCGGCTGGCTAGACACGAGTTTCAAGGAGATTAAATTGCAGCTAAACTGGCGAAAGACAGAGGTCATCGGCACGCCTAAAGCCATAAGCTCTTGCTTGGCCCTACTATCCGAGGTGGTTTCGGAGAACACCTCTGGAAACATGCACTTGTTAGGCATACCCATCGGTGACGAGTCCTTCATAGAAACCCACCTGACAAACGAGATTTTGCCACCGCTAATCCAGACAATCGATGCAGTAGCCAAGCTGCCAGACCCCCAAGTCGGATACCTCCTACTCAAACACTGCGCTTCCTCGTCCAGGATAAACCACCTTCTCCGTTCAGTTGATCCAAGGATTACAAAAACGTTTTGTCAGTCATTCGACAGACAAATCGCCAGCGCCTTTCAGAAAATATGCGCGTGTCAACTACACGAAGCAGCGAAATCACAGATGACACTCCCAATCCGTCTGGGTGGATTTGGCCTAAGATGTAATGCGGCGCATGTCCAGAGCGCATTTATACATAGCGTGATGCAGGTCGGAGAAGAATACAGTCTGGATCCTACACTTTTTCCTGGCTATTCAGAGGCATTAGCCACCCTTAGAACCACAGTGGGATCTCACTTCATACCGTCTACGGAGGGCGGTCAATCATCAACCTCACGCCTGATTGAAAATCTCGCCTCGACACAGCTTATACAATCATCTAGCAAAATGGATCGTGCCCGACTACATGCAGTGTCGTGTCCAAAAGCTGGGGCTTGGCTTAGTGCTGTACCAAATGCAGCATCTGGAACGGAATTAACACCCCCACAGTTCTGAATTCTAGTCCGCATGTGGCTTTGGATTTCTTTACACGAAAAGGATTATAGGTGCGGCCGCTGCATGTGCATAGCTGATAAGGAAGGCATACACTCGCTAACATGCCAATACGGGGGTTACCAATGACTGCGGCATAATGCTATTCGTGACGTGGTATTCGCAGCCGCACAATCAGCCCGGATGGATGTAGCTCTGGAAGTGCGAGGTATTATCCCGGACCTACGTGAACGGCCGGCAGACATCCTATTTTATGGGGATCCTCCCCATGCAATCGACTTTGCAGTCACTCACCCCCAACAGACGGCATACCGTCGCTCAGCTGCTAACGCACAGCTCGCCGCCGCTACATCGTACGCGGCTAATGTTAAAGACCGGAAGTACAAGAGCAGGGTAGAAGCAGCGGGGTATATATTTCCAGCCGCTGTAGTGGAGTCGTTTGGGGATGGAATGAAGAGGGAAACAGGGTCATTAAACGGGTTGCAAATAACATGAGCCGGACAAGCGGAGTCAGATACGCCGTGACGATCTCGCATTTATACCAGCGCATCTCTATTGCAATAATGAGAGGCAACGCCAAAGCAATGCTAGCGTCACTTGACCAGATCCCAATATCGACATTTGATGGTGGACACCAGGAAACATGTGAACCGGGAAACGCCTCTTCGAGCCAGACTCTTGTGCTTCGAGCCGAACTCGTGATGTGATGGGACTACCGGTTTGCAAAGATAACAACAAGAACCATACCCCAATGAATGAGTACGACGAAATAATTCCCGTGTCATGCATGACTGAGATAGTGTACCAAATTCCCGATACACTGCCAATAATCCAGGCCAGCCCGATTTCTAACATACAAATAATGCCCCAGCAACCAATCCAAACGATAATGATCATTAAACAGCCGCGTACGACAACTGTGAAGATCAATATCGACAATGTTGAGTATTTTCCTGAGCATGAACGCGAAACAATAGGACCGAAATTTGGTGGAGCAATTGAAAAGTGCTCACGATGTGGAACCACAGTGTATGCTGCGGAAAGAATTGGTGCGTGCAGAACGCAAATGGCACGAAAATTGCTTTAGATGTAAAACTTGCAATACAACCTTGACTTTGGGTACATATAAAGATCAGGATGGTGAAATATACTGCAAAGGTTGCTTCGCCGATAAACTTATTCCACACGACAGAAACCGCAAACAAGCCGAGGAGGAAATGAAGGCCAGCAAGCAGCTGTAATTCAGTAGTTTTTGTATTTGATTTTTTTTCATTACATCTTGTTAAAACTGAATCTAGTTTTTGATGAAATGGCTAAATTTTAGCTTATTATCACTTAAAAGTTGTTTTAATATTTCTAATCGTTCATTTATATACATATCTTATTTAATATTTTTAACTCTATTTTTCCTATTCCTTTTATCCCCATGACTTCTTGGTTTGCGTTAAACTGGATTATTATAATATAGTTGTTTATTATGTATTATACTACTTCTGCCAATTCCTTGTACCACGTCATTCAATCCTAATGGTATGTATCTTATTCTAACAAGATACCTTATTAGAATAAAAAGATTAGAAAATAATAGATACCTTATTAGAATAAAAAGATAGAAATGCATACGTCTCCAACTCCGCAAACGTTTCGCTGGTTTCCTACAACCAACACAACTAGGGGTAGCAACCCCAAACACAGTGGAAAGGATCGTTCACAACATCCGACGAATCCACGCACTTCACGCCAACGACAACAACTGGGCCTGGGCAAAAGATCGATCGTTCAAACGCCTTCAACTCATTGTCCAGAGCGCACTTACGAGCAAAGGTCCGAGAGAACGTCCTGGAGATCTTGCCATGGTTTGACTTTTCATACAAGTGCAAGGCACCCCTTCGTTTCGGCCCGCAGAACCCTCTCAATTTATGTGAAGGAGTCCAGCAGGGTGACCCGTTGGGCCCTTTCCTCTTCGCGTTGGGCATTAAAAAAACGATTGAATACGTTTCTCATATCCCTGGAATAAACCTCAACATGTGGTACCTGGAAGATGGCATAGTCGGCGGGACGCCTTCGGCAATACGCTTTTTGCATATGAAGACAAAGTTATTACTAGCTATGTCAATAGTTGTTATCAAATAGTTATCCTTTAATTTAGTAAGTTCTTTATACATATCTTTATAAATTTTATCTTTCCTTTTGTAATTGTTTGTTATTTTCATTTTATTTTTAATTTTATCAAATATGTAATCTTCCCAAATGTTTATCCTAGATATATTGGAGCTTTCACTATTAATCAGCTTACTAATTAAATCAGCTAACTGAGTCTACGTATTCAATATAATTATAAAATAAACAAAACATAATAATGCTAAATCAAAATTTAATAATTAAATAATAAAATTAATAATTGTATTTAGATTTTCTATAATTTAAATCAAGTTAAAATAGAAAAAATGAAATTTAAAATAAACCTCATTTTTATGAATTGACTAATAAATAACAGACGTTGTATCAGAATAAGAATTAGAGGTCATAAGGAGGAACTGCTATGCTATCAGGTTTCGGCCCCTAACTCCTCTACCCAACATAGCAGCGGGGCCAAATACATGCTAATGATGTATTTCCTCTGATAAAACTATCTAGTATCTTATTCTAATACAAAGTATATTATTTATTATCCATCCATAAAAATTTGCCACTTGCGAGTTTAAATTTATTCTATATATTATTTTGTTGATTTATATATTTTACTATTTTCTGCTTGAGGTTATTTTTATAGGAACCTAGTTGAAAATATGTATCTATTAAATTATTTAAATAATTTTGAAGAAAGCAAATATCATTACATAGTGTTGCAATTTTAAAAATTTCATTATTTAATGTATTATATTTTATATTTTATGGTATGCATGAATGCTCATGCAAAAATATGTTTCTTGTAAATTTAAATATGTCATCTTTACGATATAAATAAATAGTAGCTTTAGTTAATGTTAATAAAAAGTAATCATTTAAGTTATTATATAACGAATTGTAAATTTTATTTTTGTCGTTGTTGTTTTTTAATCTATATTTACACCCTTTTGATAGCAGCTTTCTTAATTCACAATTTTCAATTAATTCGAGATTATGGGTACATATATATTCATTTAATTTATCAAAACTAAGACTTTTACAATTGCATGCAGTTTCTATGATGTTTCTAATATTATCGTTACATATTGATTTTAATTCTTTATTAAAATTACAAATTTTTCATCCTAATGGTGGTTTACGTTTATACCTAATTTTAGGAATATATTTACTTTAATTTGACCCTATTATTTCTTTACTTTTAGAAATATTTGAAAGTCCGGCTATATTTATGTTATCTATCCATTTATTTATGAAGTTTAGTGTAAATGTATATTTTCTATTGTTATTATTAACATTTATTGTACGATTATAGAATTTTGTATTACAATAACTGTCTATTATACACTTAGCATATCATAGTAGTTAATTAATTTTTGGTTTATTGAACATATGATATTTTTAGAAAAACTTCTTATATTTACATAAAGATCTTTTAGTTTATTATCTCTTAAAGGTTGTTTTAATATTTCTAATGGTTCATTTCTATACATATCATTTTTAATATTTTTAACTCTATTTTTCTTATTCCTTTTATCACCATGACTTCTTGGTTTGCGTTTAACTGGATTATTATAATATAGTTGTTTATTATGTATTATACTATTTCTGCCAATTCCTTGTACCACGTCATTTAATCATTATAGGTACATGGAAGTAAGCGTTTAAATCCAAAAATCTTCTTTTTCTAATAGTTTTTGATTTAATATTGATATGCTTTCTTCGATAATATGTTCTAAAATAAATAATTTACAGTTTTAAATATCATGTCCTATTAATCTCATATGTTATGAAATAGAGTTTGACTATTTTGCTGTATATTATATATGTGTTACCTAAACCTAGTTTTTAACATTTGATATGTTTTTCCTATATACTGTAATCCACATGTACATTGTATTAGATAGACTATAACCGGCGGTATTGCAGTTACAAATATTATTAATATTTAATGAAAAACATTTGTTTGTTGAATTACTTACAATACAATTATTATTTATAACATCACTAACAATACAATTTTTTTCTGTTACATTTAAAATATCTAAAATTGAAATCATTAGTACTTACGTATTTTTCCAATATGGTTAAGTACATGAAACTTTTAAGTCATAATTTTTAACGTTGCTTTTTCAGTGTCGCCACCTAGTTAAGATGACTCAGACTTAACTTACAACGAGTCATCCAGCAGTATCTGACAGGAGGCGTCCCTGTTAAACAGCATTCCTATTAGAAAGAATTTAGTGCCTGATGCATGGTTAAACTGTAAAAGTCACTGCCATGCACAGAGCTTATGCTAAATTCCCTCCGATGATTCAGATTAAGGGTAGTTCTGTTTTGGAGCTTTAAACACTATTTAAGCGTGTGTTAAGGTGCCTATAGATGATTATTGAAGTCACGGTACTGATGAGCTCCGTTAGAGCAAACGCGTATACCGTTGTGAAGTTTGTCGTCACACATAGGCTGACTGGGCATACGTATCGACTTTGAATAATGCAAGAATAATTCAGTTTTATTTCTTAGTCTGATGAGGATATATAGAATGCTGCCTGGTGTTTATGCCTCTTCATGAGGAAAACATAGTGATATATTTATGAGTACACCAGTGAGTGTCCCAGGGCAGGTGTAACAACAAATTATATTTTATATATTTGCACACTTTTAATTGTCCCTGTTAAACAGCATTCCTATTAGAAAGAATTTAGTGCCTGATGCATGGTTAAACTGTAACAGTCACTGCCATGCAAAAAGCTTATGCTAAATTCCCTCCGATGATGCAGATTAAAGGTAGTTCTGTTTTCGATCTTTAAACACTGTTTAAGCGTGTGTTAAGGTGCCTGTAGATGATAATATAAGTCAGGGTACTGATGAGGTCCGTTAGAACGAAACGCGTATACCGTTGTGAAGTTTGTCGTCACACATAGGATGACTGGGCATACGTATCGACTTTGAATAATGCAAGAATAATTAAGTTTTATTTCTTAGTCTGATGAGGATATATAGAATGCTGCCTGGTGTTTATTCCTCTTCATGAGGAAAACATAGTGATATATTTATGAGTACACCAGTGTGTGTCCCAGGGCAGGTGTAACAACAAATTATATTTTATATATTTGCACACTTTTACGTGTCCCTGTTCAACAGCATTCCTATTAAAAAGAATTTAGTGCCTGATGCATGGTTAAACTGTAATAGTCACTGCCATGCACAGAGCTTATGCTAAATTCCCTTTGATGATTCAGATTAAGGGTAGTTATGTGTTCGAGCTTTAAACACTGTTTAAGCGTGTGTTAGGGTGCCTATAGATGATAATAGAAGTTAAGGTACTGATGAGCTCCGTTAGAGCGAAACGCGTATACCGTTGTGAAGTTTGTCGTCACACATTGGATGACTGGACATACGTATCGACTTTGAATAATGCAAAAATAATTCAGTTAAAATTTTTTAGTCTGAAGAGGATATATAGAATGTTGCCCGGTGTTTATGCCTCTTCATGAGGAAAACATAGCGATATATTAATGAGTACACCAGTGAGTGTCCCAGGGCTTTTGTAACAACAAATTATATTTTATATATTGCATACTTTTAAGAGTCCTTATTAAACAGCATTCCTATTAAAAAGAATTTAGTGCCTGATGCATGGTTAAACTGTAATCGCACTGCAACACTGCTTAAGCGTGTGCTAAGGTGCCTATAGATGATTATAGAAGTCATGGTACTGATGAGCAACGTAAGAGCGAAACGCGTATACCATTGTGAAGTTTGTCGTCAAACATAGGATGACTGGGCATACGTATCGACTTTGAATAATGCAAGAATAGTTAAGTTTTATTTCTTAGTCTGATGAGGATATATAGAATGCTGCCTGTGTTTATGCCTCTTCATGAGGAAAACATGGTGATATATTTATGAGTACACCAGTGAGTGTCACAGGGCAGGTGTAACAACAAATTATATTTTATATATTTGCACACTTTTAAGTGTCCCTGTTAAAGAGCATTCCTATAAAAAAGAATTTTGTGCCTGATGCATGGTAAAACTTTAATAGTCACTGTCATGCACAGAGCTTATGCTAAATTCCCTCCGATGATTCAGATTAAGGGTAGTTATGTTTTCGAGCTTTAAACACTGTTTAAGCGTGTGTTAAGGTGCCTATATATGATTATAGAAATCACGGTACTGATATGCTCCGTTAGAGCGAAACGCGTATACCGTTGTGAAGTTTGTCGTCACACATAGGATGACTGGGCATACGTATCGACTTTGAATAATGCAAGAATAATTAAGTTTTATTTCTTAGTCTGATGAGGACATATAGAGTGCTGCCTGGTGTTTAAGCCTCTTCATGAGGAAAACAGTGATATATTTATGAGTACACCAGTGTGTGTCCCAGGGCAGGTGAAACAACAAATTATATTTTATATATTTGCACACTTTTAAGTGTCCCTGTTCAACAGCATTCCTATAAAAAATAATTTAGTGCCTGATGCCTAGTTATACTGTAAAAGTCACTGCCATGCACAGAGCTTATGCTAAATTCCCTCGGATGATTCAGATTAAGGGTAGTTCTGTTTTCGAGCTTTAAACACTGTTTAAACGTGTGTTAAGGTGCCTGTAGATGATTATATAAGTCACGGTACTGATGAGCTCCGTTAGAGCGAAACGCGTATACAGTTGTGAAGTTTGTCGTCACACATAGAATGACTGGGCATACGTATCGACTTTGATAAATGCAAGAATAATTCAGTTTTATTTTTTAGTCTGATGAAGATATATGGAATGCTGCCTAGTGATTATGCCTCTTCATGAGAAAAACATAGTGATATATTTATGAGTACACCAGTGAGTGTCCAAGGGCAGGTGTAACAACAATTATGTTTTATATATTTGCACACTTTCAAGTGTCCCTGTGAAACAGCATTCCTATTAAAAAGAATTTAGTGCCTGATGCATGGTTAAACTGTAATCGTCACTGCAACACTGTTTAAGCGTGTGCTAAGGTGCCTAAATATTATTATAGATATCACGGTACTTATGAGCTCCGTTAGAGCGAAACGCGTATACCATTGTAAAGTTTGTCGTCACACATAGGATGACTGGGTATACGTATCGACTTTGAATAATGCAAGAATAATTCAGTTTTATTTCTTAGTCTGATGAGGATATATAGAATGCTGCCTGGTGTTTATGCCTCTTCATGAGAAAAACAAAGTGATATATTTATGAGTACACCAGTGAGTGTCCCAGGGCAGGTGTAACAACAAATTATATTTTATATATTTGCACACTTTTAAGTGTCCCTGTTAAACAGCATTTCTATTAAAAAGAATTTAGTGCCTGATGCATGGTTAAACTGTAATAGTCACTGCCATGCACAGAGCTTATGCTAAATTCCCTTCGATGATTAGAATTAAGGGTAGTTCTGTTTTCGAGCTTTAAACACTGTTTAAGCGTGTGTAAAGGTACCTATAGATGATTATAGAAGTCACGGTACTGATGAGCTCCGTTAGAGCGAAACGCGTATACCGTTGTGAAGTTTGTCGTCACACATAGGATGACTGGGCATACGTATCGACTTTGAATAATGCAAGAATAATTCAGTTTTATTTCTTAGTCTATTGATGATATATAGAATGCTGCTTGGTGTTAATGCCTCTTCGTGAGGAAAACATAGTGATATATTTATGAGTACACCAGTGAGTGTCCCAGGGCAGGTGTAACAACAAATTATATTTTATATATTTGCACACTTTTAAGTGTCCCTGTTAAACAGCATTTCTATTAAAAAGAATTTAGTGCCTGATGTATGGTTAAACTGTAATAGTCACTGCCATGCACAGAGCTTATGTTAAATTCCCTCCGATGATCAGATTAAGGATATTTCTGTTTTCGAGCTTTAAACACTGTTTAAGCGTGTGTTAAGGTGCCTATAGATGATTATAGAAGTCACGGTACTGATAAGCTCTGTTTGAGCGAAACGCGTATACCGTTGTGAAGTTTGTCGTCACACATAAGATGACTGGGCATACGTATCGACTTTGAATAATTAAATCAGGTAACTGAGTCTACGTATTCAATATAATTATAAAATAAACAAAACATGATAATGCTTAATCAAAATTTAATAATTTAATAATAAAATTAATAATTGTTTTTAGATTTTCTATAATTTAAATCAATTCAAAAAAATGAAATTTAAAATAAATGTAATTTTTATGAATTGACTAATAAATAACAGATGTTGTATCATAATAAGAATTAGCGGTCATCAGGAGGAACTGCTATGCTATCAAGTTTCGGCCCCTAACTCCTCTACCCAACATAGCAGCGGGGCCAAATACATGCTAATGATGTATTTCCTCTGAAATAACTATCTAGTATCTTATTCTAATGCAAAGTATATTATTTATTATCCATCCATAAAAATTTGCCACTTAAGAGTTTAAATTTATTCTTTATATTATTGTGTTGATTTATATATTTTACTATTTTCTGCTTGATGTTATTTTTATAGTTACCTAGTTTAAAAAATGCATCTATTAAATTATTAAAATGATTTTGAAGAAAGCCAATATCATTACATATTAATGCAATTCTTAAAATTTCATTATTTAATGTATTATATTTTATATTATATGGTATGCATGAATGCTCATGCAAAAATATGTTTCTTGTAAATTTAAATATGTCATCTTTACGATATAAATTAATAGTAGTTTTAGTAAATGTTTATTTAATGTTCATATCTAGATATACACCTTCTTTATCATAAATATGGGTTTTGTTAAGAATATGGCTTTCTGGATAAATGTGCTCAGAAATTGAATAAAAATCATTAGAATTAATTACACATATATCATCAATGTATCGAAACATATATTTCATATATTTATATTGTTTAGATTTAGTTTTTACACAGTTATTAACAAATTCATATTCTAAAAAACTTAAAAAAAAGTCAGCTATAATTGGGCTACTATTACTACCCATTGGAACACCTTTTACTTGTCTAAATATAGATGTCCCTACTTTTAAATAATTTTGATTTATCAAAATATTTAAGGATTCTATTAATTCAATTTTATCCATATATTTATATTTATTTGATGGTTTAATTTTTGTTAGATAGGCGTTATAATTATTATAACATATATATGTATATCTTTTTCCGAATATAAGATTAATTAATTTTACTAACGCTTCTTTAATATCTACTAAATCTAGATTTGTATAAAGCGTACTAAAATCGTATGTATTTATATTTTGAAAATTTATTGTTTGTGTCTGTTCTAAAAATTCTTTTGTAGAATTAATAATGAAATAGTGTTTTATACCAGTATTAATTTCTATTACCTTGCAATATTATTTAAAATGTGCTTTAATTACTTTAAGTATTTTATTTATATAGACAGAAAGTGGTTTTAATGTACATTTAAACGCACTACATATGAACCTAGGTTTTATTGGATTTTTATGTAATTTTGGATTCCAATATAATATAGGTATAGTTTTATTATCTAATTCAACCTTTATACCCTTTTTATCCATTATAGAACAGTGATTTGTAATAATTGTTTACTAAACTCAACTCACTACGTTCATATGTTTGGATTTACAATTTAAATCATTAGAATTAACCTCTTTTATTAGTATATCATAATAAAGCTTTTTGCATATGAAGACAAAGATATTACTAGCTTTATCAATAGTTGTTATTATATAGTTATTCTTTAATTTAGTAAGTTCTTTATAGATATCATTATTAATTTTATCTTTCCTTTTATAATTGTTTGTTATTTTCATTTTATTTTTAATTTTATCAAATATATAATCTTTCCAAATTTTTATCTTAGATATATTCGAGCTTTCAGTATTAATCAGCTAACTAAAGTAATCATTTAATTTATTATATAACAAACTGTAAATTTTATTTTTGTCGTTGTTATTATTTAATCTATATTTTTTCCTTTTGATAGCAGCTTTCTTAATTCATAATTTTCAATTCATTCTAGATTATGGGTACATATATGTTCATTTATTTTATCAAAACTAAGACTTTTACAATTGCATTCTGTTTCCATTATGTTTCTAATATTTATCGTTACATATTGATTTTAATTCTTTATTATAATTACAAATTTTTCGTCCTAATGGTGGTATGAGTTTATACCTTATTTTAGGAATATATTTACTTAAATCTGACCCTATTATTTCTTTACTTTTAGAATTATTTAAAAGTCCGGCTATATTTATGTTATCTATACATTTATTAATGAAGTTTATGGTTAATGTATATTTTCTATTGTTATTATTAACATTTATTGTACGATTATAGTATTTTGTATTACAATAACTGTCTATTATAAACTTAGCTTATCATAGTCGTTTATTAATTTTTGATTTATTGAACATATGATATCTTTAGAAAAACTTCTTGTATTTACATAAAGATCTTTTAGCTTATTATCACTTAAAAGTTCTTCAAAAAAATATTTATACCCTTCTGATAGCAGCTTTCTTTATTCACAATTTTTAATTAATTCTATATTATGGGTACATATATGTTTATTTATTTTATCAAAACTAAGACTTTTACAATTGCATTATGTTTCTAATATTATCGTTACATATTGATTTTAATTCTTTATAAAAATTACAAATTTTTTGTCCTTATGGTGTTAGGAGTTTATACCTTATTTTAGGAATATATTTACTTAAATCTGACCTTATTATTTCTTTACTTTTAGAATTATTTAAAAGTCCGGCTATATTTATGTTATCTATACATTTATTAATGAAGTTTATGGTTAATATATATTTTCTATTGTTATTATTAATATTTATTGTACGATAAATAATAAAGCTTTTTGCATATGAAGACAAAGATATTACTAGCTTTATCAATAGTTGTTATTATATAGTTGTTATTTTATTAAAAAAGTTTGAGAGATTAATATACACAACAATCGACTGCGTTTCAGACAATCGACTGCGTTTCAGACAATCTACTTACAATAGTAGATTAATTTAGTAGATTAGATCTACTAAATTAACTACTTACAATAATAATGCCTAAAGGACGTTCTGGCAGTGTATTGAAATGCTGCAATTGCAATGGACAGGCTGCAAAATGCAAAAACTGCAAATGTGTTAAGGCCGGTCGAAAATGCACAACATGTAGAGTGGGCGGATGCATCAATAAGACGAATATAAGTACATCGTCCGATGTATGTATTTTAACTGGAATTCCGGAAAATAATATATACAGAAACGCTATAGAATCAGAATCTTCGCAAAGAAATGCATATCAAAATCATGCAAACAGAACAGTAATTACTGATGCTACTCAGATTGTATCTGTGAATAATGGAATTTCTAATAACTTAGAAATTTGTAATATTGAGGGGATATATCAAGTGGTTATTCAATGGCAGCCAAATATCATGGTGCTCCCTCGATGTTCTGCAAGTAATACTATAATTGATACTATCGCAAACTTCTATTTCGATGTTGCACGAAAAAATAATAATGAGAACTCTGTTCTCAAGTCTGCTACAGTTTTTTTACAATGCGTTCTCCAAAGAATTCCATCGAAAAAAGTTAACGTGATTCGAAAAACATTAGAGAACAGACTGGCTTTGTGGTCAACAAAAAAATATAAAGAGCTTTTTGACGAGGCCAATTACCTACGAGTAGCTTTTAGTGAACCTAAAAAAAATTCACATATGACGGATTGGAAAAAGAATTATGTTAGACTAATGTTACGAGGGAAAGTTGCTGCAAGTTCCGCGATTCTTGTTAACAATGATTCGTCAGGTCCGCTAGGCCCTAATGTTATGGTTGGATCTTCATCTGTCAAAGAAGTGCTTGAAAATCTACACCCTATCCCAGAAAATCTACATCCTGATTCTCTTCTGTCATCACCAATTCATGAAGCGATCACACATCACTCTGTACGCTTCACGCAAATTGACGAAGACGCTATCATCAAAGCTTGTAAAAGGACTAACGGAAGTGCAGGACCGTCAGGATGTGATTCGAATCTATGGAAATTCATGCTCACAGGCTTCGGAAATAATGTTCACATAACCTTGCTTGGGCTTTGGCTGAATTCACAATTCGATTAACTACTGATAAAATTCCTCCTGGTGTTCTTGATGCGTTTACGACATGTAGGCTTGTCGCTATCCCTAAGAAATCTGGGGGCATAAGACCGATAGGAGTGTGTGAAATTACGAGACGCATAGTTAAGGCAATACTTGAAGTGGTAAAATTCGACTTGCAATATGTGGCTGGAAAGAGTCAACTGGCAGCATCACAACGTGGCGGAATTGAGTTTGCTATTCATTCCATCAAATCCGCATTTATGTCGAATAAACAACGCTGTGTTCTTGCCGTAGATGCTTCTAATGCATTTAACTCTTTAAATCGACAAGCTGCTATTCACAATATACAATACATTTGTCCTTCGTTGGCTTGTGTTCTTGCAAACACTTACAGAACTGACGATCAACTAGTGCTTGGCGGTACAAGCATATTTTCTCGAGAGGGGTTCACACAAGGGGACACCTTAGCTATGGCGGCTTTCTCCATGGCATCACTTCCGTTGATCAACAAAATTAAAAACAGTGTTCCCAGCATTACACAAGTTTGGTTTGCGGATGATGCAAACTTTGTCGGTACTATTGACGAGTTAAATATAGTATGGAATGTATTGAAAAGCGATGGACCTCAATACGGATATTTCGTTAACGCTAAGAAAACACAACTGCTTACTCATCCATCTGAAATGAAGCAAGCATGCCCATTGAAAGAAATTGGAATATCATCGGATGGTATTATGATACTTGGCATTCCTATAGGCACTACCGAGTATGTAGATTCGGTTGCACTTGATAAATCTCAAAGTTGGACTCGTCTACTTGATCGTTTAGTAGAAATAGCCAAAGTTGATCCACATGTATCTTATATCGGTCTTACAAAATCAGTACAATGGAAATGGACTCACTTTTTCAGAAATACAACATTTGAATGCGGGCATTTGTCAACGCTGTTGACCATACTAAAAGACAAGCTTTTACCATCTTTAACAAGTCGAATATTGACCTCGCCTCTTAAACTAGGAGGTCTAGGAGTATTAGACCCCATTTTCGCATCCACACTGGAGTATGAAAATGCACAACTAATCTGTAATACTTATGATTCTGAATATACAGGAGAAACTCTGCGACAAGTACAATCATATGTTATAAAAAGTATTTCTTGTCAACGAATTAATGTTTACAAGAACCGTTTAATTGATGTCAAACAAAGGGCTCAACAAGCAGTATTGAATGCAATTAACCATGCTACTCAGAATTGCGCTTCATCATGGCTAAGTGCGCTTCCTCTAGCCGTTGATAACTTTCATCTCCATTCTTATGAATTTAGGGATGCCATATGTTCCAGATATGGATGGAATCCACCAGATCTAAACAAAAAAAACATGTATATGCGGTACAACAAATGGCATTATTAACGCATTATCATGTAAACGCGGTGGTGTACCAATAATCCGTCACAACGATATTCGGGACACGATCCCTTATGAATTATCAGAGATATGCCACGGCGTCGAAGTCGAACCAACTTTGCAAAAGATTCCAGACAGCTTAGAATTCATGAATAATTCAACAACGAAAAATAACAATGCGCGCCTAGACATTTCATGTTATGGACTACAGGACAATCGATATGAGCGGACGTTTTTTGACGTCAATGTTTTTTCAGTACATGCTCCGTCATATGCCAGCAGTTCGCCTCTCGCCGCCTTTGAATATAATAAAAATCGCAAAAACAGCAAATACAATAAAAGAATTGTCAGTGTGGAAGAAAGCAAGTATATACCGTTAATTTTTTCATCATCAGGAGGAGTTGGACCGCGAGCTCTTAAGCTACTCGAGGACATTGCCTCGATATCATCGAGGTTAAAATCAGAAAAATATAGTGATGTATTAGTTCACCTAAAACGCAAGATTAGCTTCTTGATTGCAAGTGCATCTTCACTATGTCTGCGAATGCCGCGATCAAGTAGAAGACATCCAATCTTTCCTGACAATAAATCTCATTTATAGGCCCGTTTACGGGAACCTAATTTCTGTAAATTAACTTTACTTTTATAATAAATAATATTACAAAAAAAATATTTATACACTTCTGATAGCAGCTTTCTTTATTCACAATTTTCAATTAATTCTAGATTATGGGTACATATATGTTTATTTATTTTATCAAAACTAAGACTTTTACAATTGCATTATGTTTCTAATATTATCGTTACATATTGATTTTAATTCTTTATAAAAATTACAAATTTTTTGTCCTTATGGTGTTAGGAGTTTATACCTTATTTTAGGAATATATTTACTTAAATCTGACCTTATTATTTCTTTACTTTTAGAATTATTTAAAAGTCCGGCTATATTTATGTTATCTATACATTTATTAATGAAGTTTATGGTTAATATATATTTTCTATTGTTATTATTAATATTTATTGTACGATAAATAATAAAGCTTTTTGCATATGAAGACAAAGATATTACTAGCTTTATCAATAGTTGTTATTATATAGTTGTTATTTTATTAAAAAAGTTTGAGAGATTAATATACACAACAACCGACTGCGTTTCAGACAATCGACTGCGTTTCAGACAATCTACTTACAATAGTAGATTAATTTAGTAGATTAGATCTACTAAATTAACTACTTACAATAATAATGCCTAAAGGACGTTCTGGCAGTGTATTGAAATGCTGCAATTGCAATGGACAGGCTGCAAAATGCAAAAACTGCAAATGTGTTAAGGCCGGTCGAAAATGCACAACATGTAGAGTGGGAGGATGCATCAATAAGACGAATATAAGTACATCGTCCGATGTATGTATTTACCTGGTCTCTTAAACGTGATCACGTGAAGCAGTTTACATTTTAAAGTGTAAACACCTTGGGATGCAAACTTCTCCCTTCAGTTTTATTTCTTAGTCCGTTCAGTTTTATTTCTTAGTCTGATGAGGATATATAGAATGCTGCCTGTGTTTATGCCTCTTCATGAGGAAAACATAGTGATATATTTATGAGTACACCAGTGAGTGTCCCAGGGCAGGTGTAACAACAAATTATATTTTATATATTTGCACACTTTTGAGTGTCCATGTTAAACAGCATTCCTATTAAAAAGAATTTAGTGCTGAAGCATGGTTAAACTGTAGTAGTCACTGCCATGCAAAAAGCTTATGCTAAATTCCCTCCGATGATGCAGATTAAGGGTAGTTCTGTTTACGAGCTTTATATACTGTTTAAGCGTGTGTTAAGGTGCCTGTAGATGATAATATAAGTCAGGGTACTGATGAGGTCCGTTAGAACGAAACGCGTATACCGTTGTGAAGTTTGTCGTCACACATAGGATGACTGGGCATACGTATCGACTTTGAATAATGCAAGAACAATTCAGTTTTATTTCTTAGTCTGACTTCCGTTCACTTCCTTGACGTAGAGGTTAATAAAAATGGGAATAGACTAGAAACAAAAATGTACAATAAACCGACATGGAAGCCCGTATTCTTACATGCATCAAGCTGTCACCCTGCATACATAAAAAGAAATCTAATATACAACGAAATGTTACGGGTGAAGAAAATCTGTTCGAAACCGTCAGATCTTTTTTAAAAGATGGAAAAAATGAGAACCCATTTTCTAGCCAGAGGATACAAACGGCGCCAAATACAGACTGCAGTCGACCGGGTAAAACGAATGAACCGAGAGGCTTTGACATAAAAAGAATTGAGATCATAAAAAGAAAAAGAGCCAACAACATATATTGCAATAGAATGGAACCCGGCATTGTCGAAGATAAAACAGGATTTATACGGACTAATTCGTGAAGTAAAAAACAAGTTAGATATATACGGGAATAATGTGAACATTGTATATAATATACCATTAAAAGTCAAAGAGTTATTGGTAAAATCTACACTACCCGGAATAACCAATGAACAGGAACATAAATCAACACCATGTGTGGAAAAACGATGTTACACATGCGAAGATATGAAGAACGCATCAACGTTCAAGAGTACGAAAACGCAATTACAATATCACATAAGATCGACTAGTAACTGCAAAAGTATCCGAGACATTTACCTACTACAATGCAGAGTGTCAAGCTCAATAGGTTGGCGAAACGACAGGCCAGATGAACATTCGTATGAACCTGAGACGGTCGCAAATAAAATTAAAAAATTCGCTAGTGATTCTTCAGTTCGTCATGCTGTTGAAAATAACTACAGCTTTGACACAACTATTCTAGAATCCAATGTGCAATACACAGCTAAGAGAAAGTTACGGGAATTGTGGTGGTCCGCCCAGCTGATGGCAGAATTGCTAGGTCCTTACACATCTGTTCAACTGTATGGCGGAGAGTGAAAAAACAATGTGATTATCGGAAACAGTAGTGTGATTCTTCCATGTTTTGAATTAACGAAGAAATTAATACGACGTTTCGCTTTTTATTAGCTTTATCAAATCTATAACAGAAACACAAAAGCATAAAACATGAATATAGCAAAGAAAGTAATAATTGTTCTATGTGATATTAATCCACTTGTAAAAGCGGTGTTTGTTGATACCATTTGGTGTATCAGAAAATAGCCGCCCGACCCATTGTTGGTCGTTATATTTTCTCAATTTATCAGTGCCGGTATTATTAGCGATGATAGTGTAATTGAAACAATCTTCTGTGATGTTATATCGATGCAATGTTCCACTATAGAATCTTGGGTCTTTTTACCCCTCAATATGTCTGATCTACGATTGTTCAGTCTCTCACTCAGGGAGCGTCTAGACTCACCAATGTATTGTGCCGAGCATAGTGAACAACATCCTAGATATACGACCTCATTTGTACTACATGTAACAGGGTGCTTAATTCTATAACTCAAACCTGTTACATTACTTGTAAAGCGATTTGTTTCTATAATTTGCGCGCAACACTTGCATCTAGGGCGTTCACACTTTTTGCATGAATTTGCAACTCCAACTTTTGTAGTCTCTGACGAGCTTTTAATGATATTGCTACCTAATTTGTTATTAGATTTGTAGACAAATTGTAAATTGGGAATATTAATGTTTTCAGATTTTGCCATGTTTTTAATTTTCAGATTAAGACTCCTTTCGACTGCCGTTAATGCTGGGTGGAATGGCATTACTATTCGAATTTGATTAATTTTGTCATTTTTAACTTGAGGTAATTCGTTCTGTAAATATGTTCTATGTCGTGCTCTATTAATACTGCTTAATATCTCTCGTTTAGTAAAACCTCTGTTTGCTAGTATACCTCTAAGCTTGTATAGATGTACTTCTCGACGTGCCGGTTCACTACAAACACGTATTATTCTACACGCTTCATTTTGTATAAGGGATTTTTTCGTGTAATTAGGATGAGCGCTTTCTGCATGAAGGTAATTGGGTATGGAGGAGTTCTTGCGATACAATTCAGTTTGTACATTGTTATTTTCATCACGATTAGCTGAAATATCGAGAAATTAAATCAGCTAACTGAGTCAACGTATTAAATATAATTATAAAATAAACAAAACATAATAATGCTAAATCAAAATTTAATAATTAAATAATAAAATTAATAATTGTTTTTAGATTTTCTATAATTTAAATTAAGTTAAAAATAAAAATAAAATAATAAAAAATAAAATAAAATTTAAAATAAATGTCATTTTCATGAATTGACTTATAAATAACAGACGTTGTATCAGAATAAGAATTAGAGGTCATCAGGAGGAACTGCTATGCTATCAGGTTTCGGCCCCTAACTCCTCTACCCAACATAGCAGCGGGGCCAAATACATGCTAATGATGTATTTCCTCTGAAATAACTATCTAGTATCTTATTCTAATGCAAAGTATATTATTTATTATCCATCCATAAAAATTTGCCACTTAAGAGTTTAAATTTATTCTTTATATTATTGTGTTGATTTATATATTTTACTATTTTCTGCTTGATGTTATTTTTATAGTAACCTAGTTTAAAATATGTATCTATTAAATTATTTAAATGATTTTGAAGAAAGCCAATATCATTACATATTGTTGCAATTCTTAAAATTTCATTATTTAATGTATTATATTTTATATTATATGGTATGCATGAATGCTCATGCAAAAATATGTTTCTTGTAAATTTAAATATGCCATCTTTACGATATAAATTAATAGTAGTTTTAGTTAATGTTAATTTAATGTTCATATCTAGATATACACCTTCTTTATCATTAATATTGGTTTTGTTAAGAATAAGGCTTTCTGGATAAATGTGCTCACTAATTGAATAAAAATTATTAGAATTAAATACACATATATCATCAATGTATCGAAACATATATTTCATATATTTATATTGTTTAGATTTAGTTTTTACACAGTTATGAACAAATTCATATTCTATAAAGCTTAAAAACAAGTCAGCTATAATTGGGCTACTGAATCTATCTAAATTTTCTTTGCCGTGCTTAACAAAACCAATATTAATGATAAAGAAGATGTATATCTACAATGAACATTAAATTAACATTAACTCAAACTACTATTAATTTATATCGTAAAGATGACATATTTAAATTTACAAGAAACATATTTTTGCATGAGCATTCATGCATACCATATAATATAAAATATAATACATTAAATAATGAAATTTTAAGAATTGCAACAATATGTAATGATATTGGCTTTCTTAAAAATCATTTAAATAATTTAATAGATACATATTTTAAACTAGGTTACTATAAAAATAACATCAAGCAGAAAATAGTAAAATATATAAATCAACACAATAATATAAAGAATAAATTTAAACTCTTAAGTGGCAAATTTTTATGGATGGATAATAATTAATATACTTTGTATTAAAAATAAGATGCTAGATAGTTATGTTAGAGGAAATACATCATTAGCATGTATTTGGCCCCGCTGCTATGTTGGGTAGAGGAGTTAGGGGCCGAAACCTGATAGCATAGCAGTTCCTCCTGATGACCTCTAATTCTTATTCTGATACAACGTCTGTTATTTATTAGTCAATTCATAAAAATGACGTTTATTTTAAATTTCATTTTTTTAACTTGATTTAAATTATAGAAAATCTAAAAACAATTATTAATTTTATTATTTAATTATTAAATTTTGATTTAGCATTATTATGTTTTGTTTATTTTGTAATTATATTAAATACGTAGACTCATTTAGCTGATTTAATTCCATACTATAAATATATCGCACAAATGTGCGTAAATTTTAATATGGTGGACGACGAATATGCAAAGAAAGCGAAGATTAAATGGAACCGAGTTTTACAACATGCATCGAGATCCCTACAAAATATATTGCTGAAATTTTATGTTTATGCATATAATACAGCGAGATGTCAATTAAACGAGGACTTATTGGATATTCTTCTTGCTGGTAAAGCAAAGAAGCTCTCTTGGATATGTAAAAAGAATATTACAAAAGATGAAATTAGGTATCTTGACTGCCAAACAAATCGTCATTTTAGACGAGGTAGAATACGTAAAACAAATTCAGAAGATAGTTTCACAAACCTGTCAACTGTCGATTTGACAGATAGCTAAAAATCAGTTTTGAACTTAGGTCTGAACTACAACGTGTGTCTTCGTGAGTTTTCGAGAATAGACTTAATGAATGGATTGCGTCAAATGTCGTCTGAAGCCTTTAAAAATATTAAAGAAGACATCAAAAGAAAATCGTTGACTAATTATCTTGGTTCATGGGGCTATAACGAGTTTCTCAAAATCAAACCCAATCAAGGAACAATAAGAAATTTGACAACACCACAATTCAAAGCGATACGAGAGCTACGAGAAATGGATAATGTCGTAATACGAAAAGCAGATAAGAGCAACTCTGCTGTTGTATGGGAAAAGAAAGAATACATTTCGGAAAGACTACGTCAACTTAATACAACAAACTATGAAGCGGCAGATGCTCATACGCTTAGCTCACTTAACGAAAGATTAAGTAACCTTATTAGTCGACATACAGGCACAGGTTTTCTCCAAGTAACCGACAGAGATAAATTAGTTCCAACTAGTTGGAATATTGGTAAATACTACATGTTACCTAAGATTCATAAAGAATCGATACCTGTTGTCGGACGTCCAATTGTTAATTGTATTGGAACAATTACGCAACAACTTTCAAAAGTTTTACACAATTTGCTATAACCCTTAACAAGTAAAGTAAATTCGTACATTAGAAGCTCGTCAGAATTTTTGGATAAACTTAAAACGATTAAATCCGAAATAAAACCGAGCGATATTATGATAACTATAGATGTAGAATCTCTCTACCCATCAATACCACATACAAACGGTATATTGGCTGTACGTAAAGCAATGGAGGCGGATAATTGGTGTTTTAAAAAGAAAGAATTTGTTCTTGATAGCTTGGCCTTTATTCTTGAGAATAACTATTTTAAATTTAATGGTGATCGATATAGACAAACAGCTGGAACAGCTATGGGTACAGCTCTGGCACCCGTATATGCTATTTTATTTATGGATGATTTTGAAACAGCTGCTATAAATGCGTTTGAGCTAAAACCGTCATTATTTGTGCAATACATAGACGATATATTTATAGTATGGAAGCACGGCAAAGAAAATTTGGATAGATTCATCGATCATGTCAATAACTTTGGTTCTTTAAAATTTACAACATCATTTTCTGTTCCCGCGAACTTTCTCGATATTTCAGTTTATCGTGATGAAAATAACAATGTACAAACTGAATTGTATCGCAAGAACTCCTCCATACCCAATTACCTTCATGCAGAAAGCGCTCATCCTAATTACACGAAAAAATCCCTTATACAAAATGAAGCGTGTAGAATAATACGTGTTTGTAGTGAACCGGCACGTCGAGAAGTACATCTATACAAGCTTAGAGGTATACTAGCAAACAGAGGTTTTACTAAACGAGAGATATTAAGCAGTATCAATAGAGCACGACATAGAACATATTTACAGAACGAATTACCTCAAGTTAAAAATGACAAAATTAATCAAATTCGAATAGTAATGCCATTCCACCCAGCATTAACGGCAGTCGAAAGGAGTCTTAATCTGAAAATTAAAAACATGGCAAATTCTGAAAACATTAATATTCCCAATTTACAATTTGTCTACAAATCTAATAACAAATTAGGTAGCAATATCATTAAAAGCTCGTCAGAGACTACAAAAGTTGGAGTTGCAAATTCATGCAAAAAGTGTGAACGCCCTAGATGCAAGTGTTGCGCGCAAATTATAGAAACAAATCGCTTTACAAGTAATGTAACAGGTTTGAGTTATAGAATTAAGCACCCTGTTACATGTAGTACAAATGATGTCGTATATCTAGGATGTTGTTCACTATGCTCGGCACAATACATTGGTGAGTCTAGACGCTCCCTGAGTGAGAGACTGAACAATCGTAGATCAGACATATTGAGGGGTAAAAAGCGAAGATTCTTGAACTTACGTTAAATGATTGTTTAATTACACTATTGCTTAATACCGGCACTGTAAAGGAGAAAAAAACGACAATATTTTCTGATGCATTACAAATACCTGATGATCAAAGAACATTATTTTGTACATGTGCAAGGTATCTAGATTTCAGCTCGTCTGGCGGGAGTCGAATATATATATATATATATATATATATATATATATATTTGTGAATTGTGATTACACCGCCTCCTGGGATTTCTAGCAAATTCGGCCATATATTCTGAACAGAAGCGTTTTACCAGGAAAAATTGACGAATAGCTGATTTTTTAACGTTTCGGCCTCAGTCGGCCTTTCTCAAATCTAGAATACAGTAGCACATATACAATAGGTAACATAAAGCAAAAAGAACAAAAACACAAAACGCATGCAACCGTTCATGTTATATCCTTCCAAGTGAAGGTGTTTTCGTCGTTACATCCATGGGGGGCATCACTATAAAGCAATCCCATGAGGCGCGTTTCTGCTTCAACCCTTTTTACTGTATCTGCCTCCTGAGTAAACACACAGTAATCCATGCAATCGATTTCTCCGTGCAATATGTAATGTGCAACAGCCCCGTCCGTTATATTAGCCGTGCGAAAATGCGTTCTTCTTGAATTTAAACGACGTGAAAGTGACATTGACGTTTGCCCAACATATTGGATTTTACAAATTCTACACGTGCCAACATAAATAATGCCCAAAGACTTACAATTGAACATACCATGTATGCGAAGTCTTGCCCCAGTTATGCTACTCTCAACAAATGTGGCTTCTGCCATTAATTTACAAGTTTTACATCTTCTATCCATACATGCTCTGCTAACATTTTCTATTCTGTTCAATTGCTCCTCAACAGCCTTTATCTTTGAGCATACTAACGTGTGCGCCACTTTTCTTGTTATTCTAAAGCAGACAATAGCCTTCTTAGCACCATTAGTATTTCTCACTATTCTGTTAATTTCTCTTCTTAACGACACTAATTGTGCGTTATATTCCACAATGATTCTATTCTTAACTTCTTCACGCCTTTCTTGTAATAAGCTCGCAGAGCGTGAAATCCGTCTCACATGTCTCACTTGTCGTACAATAAATTCACGCTTATAGCCGCGTTTACAAAAATCGTGTATCATATTCTGAATACTTTCCTCAAATTGGGAATAATCGGTGCATGCCCGCCGAATGCGAAGGGCCTCATTGTATACCAGATTTCTTTTCATTGACGGTGGATGACAGCTGACGGCGTGCATATGCATTGGCGGAGATTCTGGTTTGCGAAAATATTTTGATTTATAAACACCTTGTTGTTTATATAATGTTAAATCCAGAAAATTGACCCGCTGTCCGAATTGGCATGTAAGTTTAAGCGGGCTACATTCCTCAAACAAGTTAAGAAATTTTTCAAGGCTTTGATCATTGTCCGGCCACACAAAGAAAACGTCATCAATATATCGACAATAGAATAACGGCTTGATGTCTGACTTTTCTATCCATAATTTCTCTATTGCACCCATATATATAATTGCCAAAGCAGGAGCTAAAGGTGTTCCCATTGCCGTTCCATGTTTTTGTATATAATACTGGCCATTAAACTCGAATACATTAGAGTTGAGAACAACTTTTGTCGATTCAACTATAAATTTGCGTTGGCTATCTGATACGCCGGAGTCTTTAAGCAAGTTAGAAATAGAATCCAAAGCTTGCGTTTGAGGTATATTTGTATAGAGACTGCTCACATCTGCAGTTACAAGAATCGCATCATGAGGCCATGATCCCTTCTCATGCTCAAACTTTCTTATGAACTCTAACGTACTGTTAATGTGAGCCGGCACGTTTTGAAGGTATGGTTTCAGCTGAGTATGTACATACCTCGATAACTTTTCACTCGGTGTACCATTGCAGCTAATTATCGGTCTTCCAACGTATGGGCGAATGGGTTTGTGTACTTTTGGCAACATGTAGAATATACCAAACCGCGCACGTTCATTTATCAGCTCATTTGCATCGGACAGAGAAATTGTTTGTCTACTTACAAAATGATGTACATGATCAGCTAGATTTTGGCATGTAACTTGAAGATAATCTTGAGTTACTGCTTGATACGTACTTTCGGATAATTGCCTTTCAGCCTCCGCAATATACTCAACACTACTCCACACTACTGGCTGAGGTCCTTTATCTGCTTTTTTAATTATAATATCCCGCCGTTTTGATAGGTTGTTAATTGTTTTCAACATAGATTGTGAAATATTGGTAGTGTGTTTTTGAGGGTCTGCGCAAATAAATTTATCGAATAATTGTTTCCCCATAACATTAATATTGTTAGTTCTTACTGCGTTATCAGTTTCATTTGCATATGTATTAATAGCAAGATCCCTTAAAGCTCTTCCCAAAGATAGTCGATCATATTTGGGCATACTTATCGCGAAATTAAGTCCCAATGATAAGACGACCTTTTCCGAATCCGATAGACTAATACCTTCAGAATGTTCCACCACACCAATTCTCGAATAGCCTACTGCACATTCCCTGGCGTTCTCACATTCATTTTGATTGGTCGAATTTTGGGGCATCGGGACTCGGTTGTGTACACTCGATTCGTAAATTTCTGGTTGTTGGAATGATCTGCTTGATCTTGGTCGGCACTTTCGGTTTGGATAGAATTCAATATTGCAAAGTTCATCGAATGTAATTGGTACGTGTAATAAACGAAGTTTCTTGAACTTACGTTGAATGCATTCTTGGTAAATTACATTGTTGATTGATCCCCTTGTTGTATTGTACAGGTAGGAATAAAAACGTAGCAATATTTTGACGAGCTTTTGACTGCACTCGTTTTGGGCACGCCTCCAAGCTTGAAATGTAACGCGAGCCCTCACGTCATCGATTGCGAAAAGATTGACACTCAGGGGCTTGATAATTCGGAGAGACTTGGGAATAACGTTTCTCTCGTCACAGCATCGTAGGAATTGTACATGTGCAAGGTATCTAGATTTCAGCTCGTCTGGCGGGAGTCGAATATGACTACGGCAATATATTTGTGAATTGTGATTACACCGCCTCCTGGGATTTCTAGCAAATTCGGCCATATATTCTGAACAGAAGCGTTTTACCGGAGAGGCCTTGTAATGGTAGCAATTTTGAGGAAAGTATTCAGAATATGATACACGATTTTTGTAAACGCGGCTATAAGCGTGAATTTATTGTACGACAAGTGAGACATGTGAGACGGATTTCACGCTCTGCGAGCTTATTACAAGAAAGGCGTGAAGAAGTTAAGAATAGAATCATTGTGGAATATAACGCACAATTAGTGTCGTTAAGAAGAGAAATTAACAGAATAGTGAGAAATACTAATGGTGCTAAGAAGGCTATTGTCTGCTTTAGAATAACAAGAAAAGTGGCGCACACGTTAGTATGCTCAAAGATAAAGGCTGTTGAGGAGCAATTGAACAGAATAGAAAATGTTAGCAGAGCATGTATGGATAGAAGATGTAAAACTTGTAAATTAATGGCAGAAGCCACATTTGTTGAGAGTAGCATAACTGGGGCAAGACTTCGCATACATGGTATGTTCAATTGTAAGTCTTTGGGCATTATTTATGTTGG
>WNNJ02001068.1:0-56966 GCA_012934845.2 Pomphorhynchus laevis | reverse complement strand
CGGGTAACTTTTTGATTGTAATTTTTAATTGTATTATTATTGTTTTATAATAAAAACTTGTGCATTAAAAAATATTTATAATATAATTATATTTTCTATAGAATATAGAAACAAATGGGCCCTAATATAATCATTAAATTTAAGACTCTTCATTAAAATCTCAGCCATCCGTAGCGGATCCACGACTAATTATCCCCGAATGGATTTGCTGTCCGTGCTCGAACCGGTGAAATGCAGAGCGGGGGCTGCGAAGACACATAGAAGTTGATCGCGCAAGGGAGAAACTTATCCTTCGTCGGATAAGTGCGATACACGTCGCATAGTTTATTTCGCGCTTATTGGCCAACATACTGGCTAATGCCTTCAGAACGCAATCTCCGGTCTTTCCAACGCCTCCAGAAAATGAAAACACTATCGGTGTGAATTGGGCCCTCTCCACAGTTACAATACGTTCAAGGTAACGGGCGTTTTTGCGCGACTCGTGATAGTTGTGGACTAATGAAGGCGATCTCTCAGAATAAGAAACATCATGACAATTGAATACAGCGACGTCCATAAAGACGCGCTCGCTTCATCTTCCGAACAGACCCGTGCACACGACATCAAGTCTCGCTTCACTATCACGTGAAGTTGTAGCTGACTTGAACTGAATGGAGGGATCTATAGGACTCAGCACGGGCTCAATTGCGACACACGGAGTGACTTCAGTCAAAAGGTTGGTAAGTGTGTCACGTATTAGGTTATGCCTTATGATTGTGAGTGCGCCTCTACCGCACGAGAGCGAGTGAACTGTGCTATTCTCAGTACCACAACTACAATGCGCAGGTGCATCCGTAGGTGTTAGTCCATATCGACCATTCACAGCGTCCCTAAACTCGTGTGGGGATAAACGGAACCCGTCTGCTTCGATTGTATTATAAATAATATTATAAGTAATATTATAAGTAATATTATAAATAATATTATAATTATACGAAATCACATTAAACCAAAGTAAATACATCATTTAAAATCAGTTCAAATGATTATTAATTTATATCGTAAACTCGAGATAAGGTGCTTATGTTGTAGCATGAACGACAAGCACCTTCGCCTTAAATAAATTAAAAAGGATGTTAGAAGCGGGTAACTGGACTTTTAATGATATTTTAATGATCTTGTAAATGATCTTTTAAATAATTTTTAATCTTTGAAATAATTGGGCGATTTTAGAGACAACATCATTACACCTGCGTCCTGAGAACAGAGTTGTGTTATCATCAGAATATTTTGATAAATCAAAATCATTTGAAAGTAGGGACATCTATATTCAGACAAATAAAAGGTGTTCCAATGGGTTGTAATAGTAACCCAATTATAGCTGACTTGTTTTTAAGCGTTATAGAATATGAATTTGTTCATAACTGTGTAAAAACTAAATCTAAACAATATAAATATATGAAATATATGTTTCGATACATTGATGATATATGTGTATTTTATTCTAATAATTTTTATTCAATTAGCGGACAAATTTATCCAGAAAGCCTTATTCTTAACAAAACCAATATTAATGATAAAGAAGGTGTATATCTAGATATAAACATTAAATTAACATTAACTAAAACTACTATTAATTTATATCGTAAAGATGATATATTTAAATTTACAAGAAACATATTTTTGCATGAGCATTCATGCATACCATATAATATAAAATATAATACATTAAATAATGAAATTTTAAGAATTGCAACAATATGTAATGATATTGACTTTCTTCAAAATCATTTAAATAATTTAATAGATTCATATTTATATATCTATTAATAGATTCGAAGCGAAAAAAATATTTTGATAAAAATTGACTTTTATATATATTAATTAATAACATAAATATGTTATGTGTAATATGACATATGTTATGTTATGCTATATGTTGTATATGTAATGAAATATAAAATTTTAAGAATTGAATGTTTTTCATAATATTAAATATAATACATTAAATAATGCAATTTTAAGAATTGCAACAATATGTAATGATATTGGCTTTCTTCAAAATCATTTAAATAATTTAATAGATACATATTTTAAACTAGGTTACTATAAAAATAACATCAAGCAGAAAATAGTAAAATATATAAATCAACACAATAATATTATTTATTAAAAATAAATTCAAAAAATTAGCGGAACATTTTTATGGATGGATAATAAATAATATACTTTGTATTAGAATAAGATACTAGATAGTTTTATCAGATAAAATACATCATTAGCATGTATTTGACCCCGCTGCTATGTTGGGTAGAGGAGTTAAGCAAATTTCATTTTTTTTAATAGATAAATATTTTAAACTGGGTTTCTATAAAAATAACATCAAGCAGAAAATAGTAAAATATATAAATCAACACAATAACAACACATTCTGTTTCCATTATGTTTCTAATATTATCGTTGCATATTGATTACATTTGAAACAACTACAGAGATAATTAACTTTAATCTTTTTTATTCAATAAGTGAACAAATTTATCCATGTAGCCTTTGTGACATCAGCGGCGGCACAATCAATGGGCAATAGCTCATGCAACCTAACCGCAAACAGTGACAAACCGCCATCATTAAACACACGTTGAGTGGCGTCCTAACAATTGACTATAAGTAACGCATTTTGTGACATTAAGTGTGGTTGTGGATGCAGTAAAAACTTTCTTTGTTTAATTGTGTTATGGCAACTGGCGACGAGGGAGTTTTACGAACGATCTTAATGCAGCAGCAGTTGTTAGAGCTGTTAGCGAATCGCAATGGACAAAACAACGATGAACAACACCACCGTAGACAAGTTTCAGGATATCGACCGTTTATCGAGGACAAGGAGGAGTGGGCAAATTATTATGAGCAGCTTGAGCACCATTTCCGAGCTCAATCGGTTTCAGATGACGACCATAAAAACAACTTTTGTTGTCATGGATTGGATCAGAAGCATACCAACTCTTAAATCGATTAAATGCTGGTCAAAGTTTGGATGACACAGGATACATACAATTGGTCCAACTTCTGAACCAGCACTTCCTTAAACCAACACACATAATCGCGGCTCGATATTCTTTTCACCAATGTGAAATGGGTCCAAATAATACATATGCCACCTGGTTGGTGAATTTAAAGGACAACGCAAGGCTGTGCAGATTTTTCAATCAAACAATCACAAACGAATGTCAAGCAATCGAAGAAAGAATACGCGATCATATTGTTATGAAGACCCCACATGACCATGTGAGAAATACTATGCTACAAATGAAAAATCCAACCCTCGATGATCAAATGCGTTTTTGCAAGACACGTGAATTGATACAGGGCACACAGCAGCTAGTTCAATGTCGATCGACAGAATTCGGACAAAGCATGACGATGAAACGTGAAACAGATCAAATCGACCTCATTAGATCCACTAATAAGTACAATGATCAAGCATGCCGAGCAACAAACAAGCCTCAATCATCGTGCACAAGATGTGGAAGACAGCACACAAGATTTCAAAGATGTCCAGCAACTGGAAAAACCTGCAAACGCTGCGGAAAAATTGGTCACTTTGAAGCGTGTTGTCGCAGTACGAATACACCAACCCATAACAACGTTCGGGCAGTGGAGATGGTCAGTGATAATGATAGTGAGATTTTGAGATCTATCAACACGATAGGGCACGATGATATCATCCCGATTATAAAAGTACAAATCAACGGGCAATGTATAAATATAAAATTTGATATTGGAGCTAGTGTCTCAATAATTTCAAGAGCTGTTTGGCAACACATCGGAGAACCGACATTACATCCAGCCAAAGTGTTGAAAACTTACGGTGGACAAGTACTTCAGTCTATCGGAAAATGCTTGGTAACCGCAACATTAAATAAACAAGCGCAATTGTTATGGGTAACGGTACTTGAAGCATCTTGTAGACCCCTTTTTGGGCGACCCTGGATATCGGCATTCAAATTGAAATAGCCCAAATCAGTTATAACAATAAGAGAGCACGAAATCAACTCATCACCATTGTGTTCAATAAAAGCAACGTACGAAAACAATGAGGAATTGTATAATCTCTTGCAGAATTGTGCAGAAGTATTTGGTCCACGGACAACGCACGTAAAAGATTACGAAGTAGAATTGACCATCGACACTAACGCCATACCTCACTGTTGGGGTAGTCGGAGAGTACCATTCTCTCTACGAGAATCAGTGGAAGCTGAGCTACAGAGACAGCTAAAACAAGGAGTCATCGAACCAGTAGATACCTCTCAAGAAATAGTTGACTGGGCAGCGCCAATAGTAGTCACACATAAATCGGACGGATCGGTGAGAATATGCGGCGATTTCAGAGTTACAATTAATCCGTACTTACGGCTGGATACATATGTGCTACCTACACTGGAAGACATCACGGAAAAAAATAGCAGGCGGCCTCCACTATTCTGTCCTGGATTTAAAAGACGCATATCTACAACTGGCAGTGAAGCAGTCATCAAGGAAATACTTGACCATTTCGACACATAAAGGGTTTTACCGATATACCCGTATGCCTTTCGGCATTAGCACGGCGCCGATCGTATTTCAACGGTATGTCGATCAGATTCTACAGGGTATCCCCAAGGTAGCGGCGTACCTTGATGACATTATAATTACTGGTAAAACATCGAACGGACATTTAGATAATCTACAGAAGGTATTAGAGAGATTAAAGCAAGCTGGAGTGAAAGTGAAACGTGAGAAATGCAGTTTTCTCTAAGAAAGAGTAAAATTCTTAGGTCATGTGTTAACGAAAGATTGCATACAAGCGTGTCCTAATAAACTAGAGGCTATACAGACAATGTCCACACCAACAAACAAAGGCGAATTACGATCCTTCTTTGGGGCGGTAAACTGTTTGAACCGGTTTATTCCAAGTCTGCAACCCAATTGCAAAAGTCTGTAGAGCTTAGTGGCCGTCGAGCGATTTGGTCATGGAAACCGGAGCATACGCAAGCATTTGAAAAAGTCAAGGAATCACTCATGGATGCTCGTATACTAAAGAACTTCGACATTCACAAGGATGTTCATCTCACATGTGACGAGAGTGACAATTGCTTGGGAGCAATATTATTCCAAGAAGACTCGAATCATGTTAAATTACCGGTAGCATACGCTTCCAGGACACTGAAGCCCAATGAAAAGGACTATGCCCAAGTGGAGAAAGAAGGATTGGCAATAGTATTCGCGGTACGAAAATTTCATCAGTATATCGCCGGTAGAAGATTCATGCTATGGAGCGATCACAGACCGCTTAAATACATTTTTGGAAAAGATCGAAATTTTAGCAAAATGACTAACCAGCGAATGATCAGATGGGCCCTAACCTTAGCACTGTACAACTATGAATTGAAATATATCGAAGGAAGGAAACATACGATGGCTGATGTACTTTCTCGACTTCCGATTCATAATCCATTAGATACTGAAGAGAGTGAACAAGTCCATTTGCTACAAGATCACAACGCAGGAAAAATGCATCTGTCAATGGACGAAATCCGGATTGAATTAATGCTGGATACAGAAACACAACAATTAAAAAGATATATCGAAAGTTGCTGGCCCAAACAATGCAACCAAATAACAACGATATACCATTCTAGGAAACACGAACTTTCAAACGAAAACGATATTTTGTTATGGTTACAGCGCATTGTCATCCCGAAAAGCATTCGTTACAAAGCTTGGGAAACACTCCACCTTGGACATCCAGGAATATCCGCAATGCGACATCTAGCGCGACTATATTGCTTGTGGCCTACCATAAATACTGATATCGAGCAATGGGTAGATCGCTGTTCATTTTGTCAGAAACAAGACCGAAATCTGCCCACCATTCCCTGCACTAATGGGATGTTCCTGCAGAAGTGTGGACTCGGATACACGTTGATTTTGCAGGCCCAATTATTGGACAAATGTATTTGGCTCTAATCGACGCTCAAAGTCATTGGCCAGAAATTATACCAGTACGTAGCACTAATGTTGTTGAAACAATAGCCGCTATACGTGAATTGTTAGCAAGGATAGGTATACCTCTTGAAATTATCAGACAATGGACCCCCATTTCAGTCAGGAGAATTCACAGAATTTTGCAAGGCGAATGGAATTCGACACATCAAAGCCTCGCCATATCACCCACAAACCAATGGGTTAATTTAACGTTTTATCGGAACATTTAAACGCCGAGTTGAATTTTCTCGAGGGCACCGCGATAGACCCCTATCCATTTAACAGTTTCTCATGACTTATCGAAACTCGCCACAGGGTAGCACGGGGAAGGCACCTGCGGAGTTACTGTATGGTAGAAGGCTAAAAACTATATGGGACAGACTACGACCAACTACACAAACTACGGTGCAAAGTCACAGATAGAAACAGAAAGAACGTCATGACGTTAACGCGAGGCCACGACAATTCGACGTACATCAGGCAGTGTGGGTACGAAACCAACTGACTAGACAATGGCAGCCTGGATCTATAATAGACCGGACTGGGTGGGGTTCATATGTGGTAAACACCCAAAATGGAGAAAGACGAAGACATGCAGATGATCTAAGAACAAATAAAGAGGTGAACACGAATATAGGAGTAACCGAAATAACAGGGAGTGAGGAACTTAATGATCATATACCTTCGGAGACGATTCGGAGGGGGACGAGGTGTCGAAAAAACCAGTCAGGTACGATGAACTCGCAGAAGAGTGGGAAAGGAGAGATGTGGCAGCAGCGGCGGCACAATCAATGGGCAATAGCTCATGCAACCTAACCGCAAACAGTGACCAACCGCCATCACTAAACACACGTTGAGTGGCGTCCTAACAATTGACTATAAGTAACGCATTTTGTGACATTTAGTGTGGTTGTGGATGCAGTAAAAACTTTGTTTAATTGTGTTATGGCAGCCTTATTCTTAATATAACCAATATTAATGATAAAGAAGGTGTATATCTTGATATGAACATAAAATTAACATTAACTAAAACTACTATTAATTTATATCGTAAAGATTACATATTTAAATTTACAAGAAACATATTTTTACATGAGCATTCATGCATACCATATAATATAAAATATAATACATTAAATAATGAAATTTTAAGAATTGCAACAATATGTAATGATATTGGCTTTCTTCAAAATCATTTAAATAATTTAATAGATACATATTTTAAACTAGGTTACTATAAAGGAAGATAAAATATTTTTCTTTATCGATATTTATAAATGTTTATAAAATTAAATATTTATAAATATTTATAAATATTTATAGAATATTTATGGATATTAAATAATATACTTTGTATTAGAATAAGATATTATTTAATATTATTACATTACATCAAAGAAAATACATCATTAGCATATATTAAAATATATGGCTCCAATATTACATCATTAGCATATATTTGGCTCTGCTGATATGTTGGATTAAGCACAGAATTCTATGCAGAATTCAAAATTAAACATGGATTTCATACAGAATCGAATATTAAACATTTTTTAATTTAAATACTGGTAAATTAAAAATGATTTTCAGATCCATTATTAATAATGGATTTCATTTATAATGGTATTCACTTGCCGTAATACAATAACGTCGGTCGTTATTGTATACCTGAGGACCGTTATTTCTTTACTGATATGCCCGAAACCGGTTTATTCTTACGGATGTACAGCATTCACATCAACTGAGGTTAATTAATTTTTGATAAAATATGGTATTTTTATGACTCCTTCAACTCCATATAATCCAAGTGGCAATGGAAAAGTGAAGATACTAAACTGGACTATCGGGGGAGCTATTCAACTTTGTTTACATGATCAGTTTATACCCGTTATCCATTTGGAAATGGTATTACTAGAAGCTCTGCACTCAATTCAAGCTCTCTTGTGTTCGGCTACTGGGTGTTCCCTTATGATCGCATCTTCACATATACGCGAAAAGTAACTTGTCATGTAGTCGTACGCATTGGCTTACACCAAACTCCGTTGTTTCGTAAATTTGATCATAGACACAAATACGATCCATCTGTTTAAGGAGCAAAATTGCTGCACCCGAACTATTCTACAATACGGAGAGATGTTCGAATTACTCTTATTAATAACCTGCACTTTACAAAGTCCAAAACAATCACTAGTCAGCATATTCTTAATAGCTCAATAAACAACCAGCAGACAACTAATAGAGATTTTGGGCAGATTAACAATTTGGATATGACTCGACCGGAAATCGTAACGAACCTTTCAGAGCCAAAGGACGGAGTTCTTCGTGACAGCTTTCTATGTAATCAGTTCAGCACAAATGGAATGTACATGAGTGAATGCGTGAAAGCATTGTCTGATGAAAATACCTTTGAGTCTGGAAGGGATCGAAAGAACATAAATACCTTGACAATTAATATTTATCGTGATTGTTAATTCGACTAACAAGGGAAGAATGTTGTGATATTTTTCGCCTTTTGTGCCAAGTTATTTATTGCTATTGCACTTTTTCAGATAAATTTAATGAAGCTACCTGACCGGTTTAGAATTACAGACTAATTGTGAATTCACGATAAACGGTTTTGCGGTCACTATGATCATGAATATTATTACAAAATGCGTCAATGAAGTGACGTATTTTGAGTCACTGAAAAGTGTCGCTTGCGCATTAGGAAAGTGGCATATTTGGCGATTTACCGTAACTGATTTTGTCATGATAATTGTAAATCTGCATATGCTGTTATTATTGAACCAACCGCTAGGAGTTTGATCGTAAATTTATCAACATTAGTTTATGCGAAAGAAAAATACTACCGATAGTATATTAATGAAATATAAAATTTGATAAAGGACAACAACATTGGTCGAATTAATTTCAGGTCGAAACTGATGAAATAGCAGATCGGTAACACAAAGATTGGACCGCATTATTGATAGTATGTCGATTGGTATTGGCTTTAACAATATCTTAAGAAATTAGAGAGCACCGTGTAGATATAAATTTAGGCCGGGATTGTTGATAATAATCATTTAACGATAGTATATCGGTTCGAGATAAGTGTCCTCCGGGCGAAACTCGATAACCTTCATCTTCAGTGTATTAAGTCAGTTTCATATCAGTAATGATTGTGCCAATTTAGAACGGTCTGTGAAATTGTCTTGTTGGTTTGATCTAGATTGCCTGTGATTTAACGATTGTTTAACGTTATGCGAGGTTGACAGTTTTAAATAAGCTAAACCAGTTATCAGCATTAAGAATGAGTGCCATTTACATGTAGTTAATTGCAGGAATGACTAAAATAATTAACATAATTTATATAATTTAATGTAATTATTATAACAAACAGCAGCAAATGAGCTACAAGCTCGGGTGGCTTACAAAACATATATAATGAAACATATACTTTTAATTATATGATTTTAATTATATAATTATAATATATATAGAAACTAATCAATTTTATATACGGTTTTATAACATTTCAAGTTTTATATCTACAAAATTTAAAATTAAAAATTCTTTCAAATTTTACATAGATAAATTATTAGAGATTAAATCATTTATGAAAATGTAAGCGTCATGATTTTTGGTAAACACCAGTTTGATTTGTGCAAGATAAACACGTGAAAAGATCCAGTAACTGTAAATATTCTGATGCACCATCCATTAATCGTTTATCGGAAATAGCCAGTTTTTCAAGAGCTAATGCCAATCGCTCTTCGGTAATATCGTGTACAGTAAGATCATCGTTCAACAGATGTGCTTGCACCTGTTGTAGCAGTTGACGAACCGAATAACCGGTCTTCAGAAATTCTTTCACACATTTCTGAATTTCTACTATAGGTTTGCCTTTTAAACAGCTAATCATTATATTTAAAAGTTGTTGTGGAATTATTCCTGATGATTCCTGTAGGTCATTTAATCTTATAAGAGACCGTTCCATACTATCTTCTGAGTTGTTGCTATCAGCAGAACTTAACAGCATACGCTTCGAGCTTTGAAGCATATTAATAGCTTTTCGTAAATCACCATTAGTGTGATCGACCAGATATTCAAGTGCGCTATCCTCGATTTTCAGGTTTTCGTTGGAACTAATGTATAACAGCTGATCAATAACACTTTGCCGAGGAAGATCTCGAAATCGAAATATCATGCAACGCGATAGGATCGGTTCGATAATATTACTTACGTAATTGCATATCAAACAAAATCTAGTTGTTTTTGATTCTGTTTCCATTGTGCGACGGAGTGCAGCCTGTGCAAACGTCGTCATTGCATCAGCCTCGTCTAGAACTATTATCTTAAAAGGAGGACATACTTTGCCATTGCCGCTTTTAAGCTTTTGTACTGAAGCACTTAGTTGAGCAAAACGTTTTATTTTTTCACGTACAACCTGAATACCTCTATCATCTGAAGCGTTTAATTCGAGAACTCGTTGACTATACAGTTCTTCAAATAACTGCTTACAAGCAGCAATTATCGTTGAAGTTTTTCCGGTGCCTGGCGAACCATAAAAGAGCAGATTAGGAAATCCTTCTGATCCATCAGTAGTTAAACACTTTTTCAAAGTAGATACAACGTCAACGTGAGAAACTATATTTTCAATTCTGGCAGGTCTGTATTTTTCAACCCATGGCATTGAATGCTTAGAAGTCACATTTGAGGGGTTACCGTCTTCGTTTACTGATTTTATTTTAAAAAAGTCACCAATCATTATATTCTACAAAAAGAATTAACAACGAAAAATAGATGGAGCACTGATAGACTCATTTAAAATATAATTATAGACAAAAATGCGGCATGGGAATAGGATAGTCTATTATTAATGGATTGTGAAAAAGATCATTAAAATAGATTAGATTGTTAGAATAAGTATATCATTATTCTTAACTCCTTATTTTTGGTTAAACAACAATACTTCGGTTTCTAAAAATATCAGAATAAGGATTAGAGGTCATTTACTTGTCTGAATATTAATCCCACTACCTTTAAATAGTTTTGATTTATTAAAATATTTAAAAATTCCATTAATTCAATTTTATCCATACATTTATATTTATTTGATGATTTAATTGTTTTGTTAGATATGCGTTATATGTGCATATCCTTTCCGAATATAAGATTAATTAAGTTTTTTAATTCATCTTTAATATCTACTAAACCTAGATTTGTATGAAGCGTACTAATATCGTATGTATTTATATTTTGAAAATTTATTCCTTTTGTCTGTTCTTAAAATTCCTTTGTAGAATTAATACTGAAATAGTGTTTTATACTAGTATTAATTTCGATTACTTTACAATATTTTTTGGAGTGTGCTTTAATTACTTTAAGTTTTTTATTCATATAAACAGAAAGTGGTTTTACTGTACATTTAAACGCACTACATATGAACCTAGGTTTTATTGGATTTTTATGTAATTTTGGATTCCAATATAATACAGGTATATTATTAGTATTATTAATTAATTTTTTAATATATTGAGGCTAAAAAATTCCAAATCTATGAAAATGTGACTTATGGAAAATCTTAAGATTAAAATATATATTTTTTAATTTATTACAAAATGCGTAGACACAGATAACAGATTTGATTCGTAATAGTTTTTAAAGTTATGCCTATTAAACAAAGAAAGCATTGTGCCGTTAATACAATTCCCAAAATTTAAAAGAAGTGAAAGATACTATTTATATCTTTTATAAAAGAAATAATTAAAAAGTTTAATTATTAAAAAATTTAATGACCCACTTTCTTTTGAAGATACAAATATTTCTATTTTTAAATTTATTTATAGTACAACATAAGTAGACACTGTTACATAGTAGGTCTAAGAATTAAATTATCTAATTATTTCTAGTTAAAATGTTAAATTGAAAGGATTTACGAATAAAGTTGATTGCATCAGTTAATAAAGATATGACGTCAACGTTACGATGTCAAAATTATACTTCACATTGTCGCACATTAATTTCAGTCAACGAGTGGATTCTGATTTGTTACCTGGACAAATCAGAATGGACTGATTACATTTACTTTTTGAACACGTCACAGAAAAGCAATAGCTCTCATTGTGCAAAAACACAAAATCTTACACAACTCATCCCAATTGCACATTCTATACAAGTGTAGGATGAAACTCAAGTAGGTACTTGGAGTGTTATTCAGCAGTAATAAACTACCAAAAGGTGTCCCATTGGAACACCTTTTACTTGTCTAAATATAGATGTCCCTACTTTTAAAAAATTTTAATTTATTAAAATATTTAAGGATTCTATTAATTCAATTTTATCCATATATTTATATTTACTTGATGGTTTAATTTTTGTTAGATAGGCGTTATAATTATTATAACATATATATGTATATCTTTTTCCGAATATAAGATTAATTAATTTTACTAACGCTTCTTTAATATCTACTAAATCTAGATTTGTATAAAGCGTACTAAAATCGTATGTATTTATATTTTGAAAATTTATTCCTTTTGTCTGTTCTAAAAATTCTTTTGTAGAATTAATACTGAAATAGTGTTTTATACCAGTATTAATTTCGATTACCTTGCAATATTTTTTAAAGTGTGCTTTAATTACTTTAAGTATTTTATTCATATAGACAGAAAGTGGTTTTAATGTACATTTAAACGCACTACATATGAACCTAGGTTTTATTGGATTTTTATGTAATTTTGGATTCCAATATAATATAGGTATAGTTTTATTATCTGATTCAATTTTATACCCTTTTTATCCATTATAGAACAATGACTTGTAATAATTGTTTATAAACTTAACTCACTACGTTCATATGTTGTGATTTACATTTAAATCATTAATAATTAACCTCTTTCATTAGTATATCATAATAAAGCTTTTTGCATATGAAGACAAAGTTATTACTAGCTTTATCAATAGTTGTTATTATATAGTTATCCTTTAATTTAGTAAGTTCTTTATACATATCTTTATTAATTTGATCTTTCATTTTATAATTGTTTGTTATTTTCACTATCTTTTTAATTTCATCAAATATATAATCTCTCCAAATTATCTTTTTCTTTATTATCTTTTTCCGAATATAAGATTAATTTATTAATTTACGATATAAATTACGATATAATTTTATAATATGCATCTAAAAATATGAGTATCCTCATATTATTTTCATTCAGCGCGATTTACAGTAGTTTTATATTTACGATATAATTTAAAAGTAGTTTTAATTGATGTTAATTTAGTGTTCATATCAAAATATATACTTTCTTTATCATTAAAGTTTGTTTCTTGTAAATTTAAATCGGTCATCTTTACGATATAAATTAATAGTAGTTTTAGTTAATGTTAATTTAATGTTCATATCTAGATATACACCTTTATCATTAATATTGGTTTTATTAAGAATGCGGCTACATGGATAAAATTGTTCACTAATTGAATAAAAATTATTAGAATTAAATACACATATATCATCAATGTATCGAAACATATATTTCATATATTTATATAGTTTAGATTTAGTTTTTACATAGTTATGAATAAATTCATATTCTATAAAGCTTAAAAATAAGTCAGCTATAATTGGGCTACTATTACCACCCATTGGAACAACTTTTACTTGTCTGAATATAGATGTCCCTACTTTTAAATAATTTTGATTTATTAAAATATTTACGTCTTTGATTAATATCCAGAATAACATGTATGGGGACACGCGATCATGGTTGGAGATGGCGGTGAAATCCTATGGAAAGATGGGCTTAACAAAAGTGACCCCTTTACAATTACCGCTTTTGCAGCGGCATCTTTGCCAATTATGAAGAAAATACAAGCAAGGGTTTCGAACATCATGCATCGTTGGTATGCGGATGATTAAAATTTAGTCGAACCGTTGAAATATCTGACAGTCAATGGGGCCTATTACAAACCATTGGTAATCAATATGGGTACTTTGTCAAGGGCACAAAGACTTGTCTTCCCTATCATCATTCGTATATAAAATTGCAAAGGAATTGTTTACGGAAACCAATGCCTCAATGTCTGAAAGTGGTACGATACTACTTGTAACACTAATCGGTTCAACCGAATTTGTTAAATAGCAAGTAATGTGCGCTGTACGTCGATGGCATAGCATCGTGTTAAAGATTAGTCGTTGATTGTTACTCGGTCGTTGATGCTTACTCCTCATATTCAGCTTATGATAATGGCTTCCAGCACAAATGGGTTCACCTTTTACGCACAACATCATGTTCACCTGAATGTTTTAAATCGCTACATGAGAAAATTTCCAAGCGTTTTGCGTCTAATACATTTGATCGATTTATACTCTTCCACCACATTTTGGCGGTCTTGAGATGATGAGCCCGATCAGAGAAGCAGAACATCAATACATGGTCTCTAAAATGCTCTGAACATACGACGATACTTCGGATCCAGTCCGAAGACACATGCAGCAGATGATGAATGCAATCACCATTAGAGATATGAACAATAAGCGTCATATTGATAAGCTAAATGAGATAAACGAAATCAATTCAGAAAGCGAGGAAAGGTACCTATATTTTGCTGCATTAAATGAGGGCGTCTAGTTGGCTTATAGAGACGTCTACAAGTGAAACAACAAGGATTTCATCTTACACCGAGAGAATTTAAGATGCGCTACCAGCCCGCTACAATTGGAATCCTAAAGGTCCGGCGAAAACACGTGTTTACGGTAAGGATCAGAATATAGAGGAGGCAATCCTGTAAAATAACCTCATTGTTTCTCATAAGGCACAATGAGATTTGCGACATAATATGTTGTTGCTTTTTGATGGTAGGATGGAGCGAACGTTTTTGACGTTTGCATCTTCAACAGTAATTATCCGTCATATCAATCAAAATCTGTATCATCTTGTTTCGAGTACCACGCGGCACGTAAACGCAACAAATACGAAGAACGTATAAAATAGGTGGACCATATTACCTTCTATTCTATAGTTGCAGGTGTAAAAGGCAGCCCAATACATGGATTCGGTATCCTGGTTGAGAACGAAAATAAGCGTCTTGTGCAAGAGTAGTTTCCATGTGTCTGCGAGCTCCCAGATCCGCTTGCCATTCACTCATCATAACATTCGAAGATGTTCAGGCACAAATACTGATCGCTCAAAATGCTCTCTTAACTGTCTCAAACGATTTGCTATAGCAAATAAGTGTTTATGTTATTTAAATATAGAAGACGCAAAAATGTTTGCGTTAATTTAAATAATTGTTTCTCGCTAGGAGACCTTTGGAACATTGTATTTTTGATATTTTTATAAAAAAGTGTATATTATATAAAAACTTATTGTAGATTATTTTATAGATGATATAAATTTTGTGAATCATTATAATTATATAGATTACCTATAAATATGTTGCCTAAACTAGCTTTTAGATTATATTTATATACAAAATGTAATATATATATATATATATTAAATTAGATGTCAATTATCATATATCTTTAAGATAGATCTTGTCAATCCAGTTATTTATAAAACGCTTATCAACTGCTTTGCGTCGAGTGTTGATCCTTCATCACCATTGATAATCATAAATTTATACTTTTAGTTCATAGGAGTGTGCTTATAGCTCTAATTATAAAAAATAACTGATGTTGATCCATTTTTGATTTAGAATTTTGAAGCAGCAAATAATGCTTTTTATATTTCGCTAGCTGCTATCAAATGTTTTTGAATATTAAATGAATTAAATTAGATCAGCTAACTGAGTCTACGTATTTTATGCTATTTATTAATTAAAAATAATGCCAACTAAAATTTGAATAATTAAATAATAAATAATAATAAATAATTAAATAAATAAAATTAAATAAATGAATGAATTTTGTTTACTTTACCTAAAGTTTACTCAAAAAAGTTAAAGTTTTAAATTGTTCTGGATGTATATGATCCAATTTATGTACTAGATAACAAAACCTTGCCTTGATTTATATTTAGCAAAGTATAAAATAAATCGGTGTTTAAGTTATCCTTCTATAAAATTCCAAACTGCTGTTTGTTTCATTATTTTCATTATTTTGATGAATTTATCAGCGGATAAATTCATCAAAATACAAATACCTAAAATGCTTTTAGTTTACGCGTGTATCATATTGTAGTAATATATACGTCATAATTTTGAATTGCCACTGGTTTAGCACTGAATTTTATGTTTTAATGTATTTACCAATCTCGAAATTTCACCTTCGTTGTTAACACCATTATATGTTGCATAATACATTAAGGATCAAAATGAGGGCTCGAAAATCATTTATAAACGATTTTACGATTGAGATTTATTTTGTGAACGGTTGAACACATTCTCTAATAACATATCACCTCAAGCAAACCGTGAGTAGTGATAACAATTTAATTTCTTCGAATCGATTCATCGAATTTCGAATTGCTTAAATTTAAAACCAAAATATCCTACATTAGTTCTTTATGTTACCAATATGTCAAATATTAACGAGTAAACTTATTTCAATAAGAGCAAAATAATAGCTCTTACAATATGATGTTTTATTACATTTTACAATACTTTAGAACGTGCATTTACTGTAGAAATACTAAGATTAAAAAAATTAAAAAAATTAAAAAAATAAAAAATACTAAAATTAATAAACATGTTTTTGTATTAAAAAAAATGTTTTTTAAACAATCATTACTGGTAATTTCATTAACATAAATAGGCGCAGTTCAAGAGTGTAAGGTGAAAATAAAATACTAGCTCTTCACAACTGTTCAAAATATCAGATTTCCATGAAAAATAGATAAGGCTCTATCGCTATTAATATTTATGATCAAGTATTTTAAATTTGAACTTACGAGAATTCGATATTATGATGTATGCTAATTTTACATGAGTTGAAGGTGAATAAAATAGGGATATAAGAGAGATTATTTTACATTTTTGAAAATTTCGAATGCTTTTAGTTTTGGTATACATTTAAAAATAATAATGTCTTAAAAAATAAGAAAAAATAAATTTCAGAGCCGGAAAAATGTTATAAAAATAATTTTTATAAAATTAACAGAAATCATAAGTATATTTTAAGTACGCAATAATGTTTACCATAGTTTTTAGCATGAAAACTTGATTTAAATTTGATTTTATTTCTTGCTAAAATAAATAAATGCACAGCATAAAGATGCTAAAATTAATATTATTATATATAGAACTAAGTCACTGTTCTAAAATAGTTAAAAAGTATATCGGTTGAGTCAGAAGAAGAAGCGTTTTTCTAAGGATTCTTTGAATGAGCGTTAGTAAAATTAATTAATCTTACATTCGGACAAAGATAAATATGTTATAACTATAACGCACATCTAACAAAAATTAAACCATCAAGTAAATATAAATATATGGATAAAATTTAATTAATAGAAGCCTCAAATATTTTAATAAATCAAAATTATTTAAAGGTATGGACATCTATATTTAGATAAATAAAAAATGTTCCAATGGGAGGTAATAGTAGCCCAATTATAGCTGACTTATTTTTAAGTTTTATAGAATACGAATTTGTTCATAACTGTTTAAAAAATAAGTCTAAATTATATAAAGATATAAAATATATGTTTCGATACATTGATGATACCTGAGACCGCACGAAGCCGACTGAGAGTGCACGAAATTTCTCGCGAATATGACTCGTGGGAAACCATCCTCTTTTAACAAGTGTTATAACTGTAACACAAGAGCTGCCAAGTGTATTCGATGTGCCTGTGCAACGGCGAATATAACATGTACGAACTGCAGTGCTTCAAACTGCACACGTCGAGACCAAATGATTAGCGCGCATACTTATGACCTTAATAATATTACAAATGGAATCACAAATGTTCAAACTGAATGTACTCAGAACTTACATTCCGTGGTATCCTTAACAGGGGAGAATGATCTTGGCGATATGGGCCTCAATGCACAGGATTACTTTGATGAATGTATCAAGTGGAGATCTAATCTATTTCGATTACCACGTTGTAACGCGAGTCATCAATTCATTGCAACACTTGCCGATCTCTTCCTATGTGCTACAAACTCTGCTGACTTGGAAAACGATTCACTTCAGTTGGCAACAATTTTCAGCCAAGTAATTAGACAAAATATAGGTAGCAAGATGGTCAGTTCAATTCGCAAGACATTGGAACGCAAATTGAGAATGTGGCACAACCAGGAGCTCCATGAAATTTATCGAGAGGCCCTGAGTCTTCAAAACAGAGTGGAGTACAGAAAAATCAATGAAAATAGTCACACTGCCCAAAATAGATGGCACAAAGATTTCATACGATTGATGACAAATGGTAAAGCAACGAGTGCGATTCGAATGTTGTCTTCCGATGGAAGTATAAGTGGACTTCTTCGCATGCATGATATTGTCGACAATACTGTATAAGTTAGGGACAGACTTAGTATACTACACCCTGAGGCCTGTGAGCTTAACCCGTCTCTTGAGCTAGAGGACCCATTACGAGGGATGTGCGAACATTACTCTGATGTGTTTTTAGTAATTGATGCACAAACGATTATATCGGTGAGTGGAACTGTTCAAGGAAGCGGTGGACCCTCTGGTACCCAAGCTAAAGACTGGTACTCGATGCTTAATGAGTTCGGTCCCGATTCCATGCAACTAGCCGATGCAGTGGCAAAATTTGCCTCTCGGATAGCATCCAAGGATATCAATTCACCGAATTCAGAGGCGTTTGCTGCATGTCGGCTTATCCCACCGGACAAACAACCTGGAGTCCAACCAATAGGCATAGGAGAGGTAAGCTGACGAATAATAACCAAATCAATTTTATCAATGATAACGCATGATCTAACTAAAGTGGCTGGTTGTGTCCAGTTATGTGCTGCGCAAAAATGCAGAGCTGAGGCGGCAATTCACTCTATTAGGAAAATTTGTGAGTCATCGAATGATATTTGCGTACTTCAGATAGATGCAACTAATGCATTTAACGCGATTAATAGTAAATTGGCATTAAAGAATACGCCAAAAAAATTTCCGGCCTTGTACTGCGTTCTAAAGAACTATTACAAAAAAGATCCGATATTAACAGTGCAAGAAGAACAGTTGATAGCCAAAGAAGGATTCACACAGGGAGATCTATTAGCAATAGATTCGGTCGCGATGGCTACACTACTCTTAATTGCGGACATACAGAATAGAGTCCCATCGATCATACACCGATGGTATGTATACGATGCGTGTTGTGTTAGTCGACCTGAAGACCTGTTAAAGGTTTGGCAACATTTGGTTGAGATTGGTCCAGAATAATGATTCCACGTTAACATATCTAAAGGTAGATTATTGGTACATTCTTGTCATCTACAGCAAGTTGAAAATATTTTTTGTGACAGGAATCCACACAACTGATGAGGGCATTGTTTATCTGGGCTCGCCAATCGGATCATATCCATTAAGAGAGTCATTCGTAAAGATGAAAGTAGATAAATGGATTAGGATGATAGAACATTTGTCTGACATTGCTGAAATCGATGCGCAGGTGGCATACAGTGCTTTCATATACGCCGTGCAACACAAATGGACGTATTTAATGAGGGTATGCAAGGTCGAGAGGGACTGGTTCAAGAACTTGGAGTACTCCATATACAACGTTTTTTTACCTAAACTGTCCGGACAAGGGGAGATAATTGGGACTATGCGGATGGCATGCTCACTACCAATGACAGCAGGTGGATTAAGCATTCGGGGCGATTGAGAGAATGCTGACAGTATCTATAATCGATCAATGAGAATGTGTAACCCCATTGGGAGAAGTGATATGAGGAATAGCATTACAGTACTTAAAAAACACATAGCTGAACAGTTATCACATGAGAACAAATTAGAGATCAGCAAAAAAAATTCACAATCGTTAGAAAGCATAGACGACAAGTCAAGAAGTATAATAGCATATGTTGCAAAGAAGGAGCGTCATCTTGGCTCACTGTGAAACCCACTAATAATCCTCAATCACGGTTAAATACCCAAAAGTTTAGATATGCAATGTGCATTCGATATAACGTATATTTACGGAATTGTAAGGCATGATGTGCATGTGGAGCTGTTCTAGATTCAGCACACTCGCAATCATGTCGGAATAGCGGGACAGCAATAATACGCCACGAATTAATCCGTAACATAATAGCTAATGAATTGGATAGCATATGCAAGGATGTCGTATTAGAGCCACGCTTAAGTCTAATACCGGATGGTTATCAGTTCGAAGTTGAAACTACTACAAGAGACATTAATGCCAGATCTGATGTAGCGTGTTGGGGATTATACGGTTGTGGAATGGTGCGGTCTTTTCTAGACATATGTATTTTTAACACATTAGCACCATCCTATATTAGAAAGTTCCCAAATGAAAGTCACTCATACCACGCTAATCGTAAATTCGCAAAATATGGGCAGCGTATTGCCGACATCGATCATTCATTCTTCATACCACTTACGTTTTCGACATGCGGAGGAATAGGTCCGGAAGCTCACAAAATGATTAAATGGCTGGCAAATCAAAATGCTATTAAACAAAAGACTTCGTACGCTAGAGCTATTACAATTCGATCAAGAATCAATGTCGCATTGGCGCGTGCTGCGTCAATCTGTATTCGTTTCCACACGGTTATCTGTCAAAGAGCAGATACATCGAATTACGACAAATGAATCGTGAAGCAAAAATGACCAACCTTGGTGATAAATATATTTATTAATTGCACATGAATGTAACTTTATGTATAGAAACCCGTTTGAGGGAACCTAATAAATAATATATTATTAAAAAAATATTGAGCTAATTTTCCAAAAATACTGTCATTGTTATTGTATTTTATGTATAATTAGGTGTTGTTTTTTACCCCATGCCGAGAAACGCGTCGGGTTCAATAATACCACTTAATTATTATTTTTTCTGCTATTTTTAATCAAGTTTGATAACTTTTTCTTTTTCTTTTTCTTATAATGGGAAAAATTATGGATAATAAGAAGAAAAACGTATTAGCATGCTTTGTATTAGAATAAGGTACACTAAATAATCAAATTTCATCAGAGGAAATATGTCATTAGCATGTATTTGAATCCGCTGCTATGCGGGTTTGAGAAATGGGGGTCGAAACCTTATATCATAGAAGTTCATTCTGATAATCACTAATCCTTATTCTTATACACCGTCTGTTATTTATTAGTGAATTCATGAAAATTGATTTTGATTTTAAATAGATTTTCCTAGACATATATATTTTTAACACATTAGCACTATCCTATATTGGAAAGTCCCCAAATGAAAGTCACTCATGCCATGCTAATTGTAAAAACATATCAGTGGGGTCAAATACGCGCTAATAGCGTATATCCTATGATGAAATTTGATTATCTAGTACATTATTCAAATAAAAATAACGAAACTTAAAATTAAAGATAAATAATTATAAATAATAAATAATTATAAAAGATTATTTATAATAGCTATTTATATAAATTTAAAATTTAAAAATCAAATTTAAAATAAAAATTAACTTTTATGAATTGACTAACAAATAATATTTGTACAATATTATACATATTATGTATAATATAATACATATTATATATAATATTATAATATTATTATAATATTATAATAATATTTGTATTTAGTGTGCTTGAATTTGATAAAATCCGATCAGCTACCTGAGTCTACGGATTTGATACTATATAAAAATCAAAATTAAAGATAAATAATTGTAAATAATAAATAATTATATAAGATTATTTATAATAGCAATTTATAAAAATTTAGAATTTAAAAATTTAATTTAAAATAGAAATTAACTTAAATGAATTGATTAATAAATAATATTCAGATACGATGTATCATAATAAGGAATAATTTTGATCAATATTATTAGATAATGTTGGATATCTAGTATGATCTAGGTATGTCAGAGATTTTTTCAGTTAGTTTATAAATATACTCTAATTAATATATAATATAGTTTATAATATGTTACATAATTTAATTTCTATAATATTTTAATAGCTTTCCACCCATCACTTATTACAGACTGCCAGAAGCAGTAATTCCATTGCATTACAATTGGTTACTAAACTTTGAGCAAATACAATCTCCCTTTGTTTATGCAAATATAGAAATTAAAATTAAGGTAAGTTAATTATTTGTCAAATTAAGAAAAATTGTTTTCTGTTGTTACTAACATTTTTATGATAAACAGGGTTATTTTATTTAAAGATTTTCGCTTAAGTGACACTTTATTTTTGCTAATTAAACGATTTATTAAAGCATAATTATTTTATGTATATATTGATTGTGCTAATCATCGATTTATTAGATTTATTCATTAAGTACTGTTTAAACAAATTTACAATAAAACTAGTTTATCTTAAAAATTAATTTTTCATTATTTAAATTTAAATAATTTATTATTAAATATTATTATTTGTCGTTAGTTATCAATTGATGCTTACTTTGTAAATTCAAAATATATTTAAATTTTCTATAAAAATAAAAATTTTATTTTCTAATAAATAAACTAATTATTTATAATATTATTTTCTATTAAAAATAATTTAATTTCTAAAATTTATTATTCGATATTATTTGTCATAGCTGCTAAAAAGACTTTTATTTAAAGGGTTCGAATTAATATATTTAAATTTTTACTAGCCAAAGATTTGACAAAATCAAAAACGACATAACATATAAATTAAGTGATTAATAAGTATTTATGCATTAAATTGTAAAACTTAAATTTTTGTGATTATAAACGCAATTTACAAATTAATTATTTATAATATTATTTTCTCTTAAAAATAATTTAATTTCTAAAATTTAAATTATTTATTATTATTTTATTATTCGATATTATTTGTCATTATATATTTATAAATTAATCTATTAAAATTTTGATGACAATTTTTGTTCTGCACGCTATTTAATCCTTTATATACGTCAAGAGAAAGATAGCGTACAGATAGGATTAAAATAGAATAAAAATAGTCCTTAAAATTTCAATAGTAACAATGACTGCACAGATATATTAACTTAAAATTATAAATTAATCTATTTATGTACGCTAACTTTGTAAATTAAAAAAGATAGTATAGCTAATTTGTTACAAAATCATTGTCTGAAAATTTTAAATATTAAAAACATTAATATTGTTTATATTAAAAACATTTATAGACAAAATTAAATTTTTGTATGGGTATGAAACCAAAAACATTTTGGTTTTTGATGGATAGTCTGTAAATTTTGCTCGACGGCCAAGTTTGGAAAATTGCGATTTAAAATTTTGATTTCAAAATATTTAAAATATTTGATTTTAAAATATTTAATATCAGGGTGACCAGGCAGCACTGGCAAAGAGATTAGGAGGTCTGGAATAACGGAGAACGACCGACCATTGAACATCGGATTTCGTTGTCAGTGTGGCAAAAGTAGCCTCCGTTGAAGGTCACCCCTGTTCTCACTTTCCTGGTTTCGACTACTCTTTTTTGGATCTACTCCTCACATCCAAAGTATCAGCATCCGATGCGAAGATCTTATCTCAATCACGGGTGTCTTCGATTGTTGATAACGCTACTTACGAAAATTTGCTAGTCAGATTAAATCAATTCGGCAGAGCGTGGTGTTTAGCTGTCGATCAAACGCCCTCATCGGCATAGCTACAGGTAATTCCCAATGAAGCGTCACGAACCGCTTTTCCATCACCCCAATTTTGCGCCCTAATCCGTATGTGGTTAGGGATTCCATTAACGCTCAGCGCCTACAGATACAACCGATGCTACTGTCACGGCGACCGTTATGGGTTGCACGATCTAATTTGCCAGTTCGGGGGATTCGGAGACGTCAGGCATGATGCTATTCTGGACGTTTTCTTTCGCTCCGCCCAACAAGCGAGTATGCACTGGGGTTGGAAACGCGTCACCTCCTACCGGACTTACATAAGAGATCGGAAGATATCCTTCTCTATGGGGATCCACCCGAGGCTGTAGATTTCGCAGTGCTTTACAACCGACTTACGTATCGATGGCTGCAACGATTGTAGGTTCAACAGCACACGCTTACGCATAAGACGTCAAATTTCGTAAGTATAAACAGCGCGTGAAGTCCGCCGGCTACAACTTTAGGCCAGAAGTGGTAGAGAGCTTTGGAGAATAGAACGACAGTGGCGAGGCTTTGGTCCGTAAAATCGCCACTTTTGAAAATCGGATAGTAGGCACCCCTTACCCGATAGCAGCTTTAAGGATATTCCAGGAAACGTCGTTGACCTTAATGCGCGTAAATGCGAGAGCGATTTTAGCTTCATCGATAAACAGCGAAGTAGCAGTAGCTACAGCCGCAATCGAGTCCCCTCCCGAGACACACATGTTCACAGAGAACGACGTCATGTCATTTAATCGCACAAACCTCGGACGACGATACCTCACACCTCATTAACGAAATAAACTGATCTACAGAAGACAATCAACGAGGTGGTCGAGGAGAACAAAGAATTCTTTGCCTTTACCGAATCCTTCAAGATGACAAGCACGAATATGAGGGTAACTGACAGCGAGAAGTAATACTGCGAATCCTATAAGGTTTTCGATAAGGACGAGGAGGGTTTCACATCGGCATCCGATGTATACGGATTCGCACATGTCAAAGCTGTAGCCAGCACAACGCCTTAAACGTCATCGGCATATGCTCAGCCATATCAAGCGCCAATCGAACACAAAACAGCTGGAACGGCAGGGTTTACAGAAAATGCAGCGAATATACAACGAGAACCCGAAATTCCGCGAGGAAATTGCCGTAGACGAATCACTCAAGACGGTGGATATCGACATTTCCGACCTCAACCGTAGAATAAAGAATCAACAAATTCCAATTAACAGGCTCTCAGAAAACTTCACTATTTAAAAAGCATATATTGAACGGTGCTCAGAAACAAACATCTCATCTTGTAGCAACTGGGTAGATCAACAGTCGGTTCTTGTGAACGGGACAGATTGCAGTGACAATCGAAATCAAACTAATTGCACGATAGTCAATAATTGCTTGAATGACGTCAGGACATCAGATGGAAATGTAACAGATTTACCAGGCGAAGACGAAGAGGAACCGACAACAATTTACCTAGGAAGCGCGTTGGCCAATCATAACTTTTCGTCATGAAGACTATAGCCACGAGGAAGTTGATAACAACGAACTGTAATTTTTCAGAATAGAATAATTGTAAATTAAAAAATAAAAATAAAATATTTAAATATTATAATCCGATCATTTTATTAAATCACTGATGACTTTTTACGAAGGTAATATAGTGATAACGTAAAAAAGAAAAGAACAATTGGAATACAATTTTAACACTTTAATTGACATTCTAAATAAAACTGACTAGCATCGGGTAATCTTCGAGTTCAGATGCATCGTCTATTATTTATTTATATCGTCTATTATGTATTAGTCAAATACGGACCTAGTCATATACGTCAAATACGGACCTCCGCTAGGATCAAGCGATCACTTAAAACCTCACATTATAGATTCAGAAATTTCCATCGATGGGTACACCATAATCCGAGCAGATCGGCAAATTTGCCATGTTGGCGGAGTGATCATATATAAAAAAGATTTATTTTAACGTTATCATATATGCTAGAGAATTTCTTACAACTCGTTTAATGTCAATTGAGTGCGATGAATCAAGTCTTTGTGAATACGCTTGGGTTTCTGTAACAGACCATAAAAACATATTTTTCTCCCTAGGTGTCTTCTATCACCCCCTTCCGTTCCAACCGGGTCAATTATATCCTCAATAACTGAAAATGCATTTAAGGGTCAAAAATTATTTTATTAGGAGACTTTAACATGCCGCGAATTGATTGGATAGATTACGTTCCTCTTCCTGGATGTAATCCCGAATCATTACTGCTTTTAAACACGATAAATGATATACATATAGTCCAACATGTTCACAAGGATACTCATCACAGGGGTGCTAACTCCTCAATTCTTGACTTCTGCTTTTCGAGTGAAACGTATCTGATAAAAAACGTCAAATACGAACCTCCGCTAGGATCAAGCGATCACTCTACCATCTCATTAGAATTTAACGCACTCGGACCATATGCCGAAACGGTTAAAACGTCGAATCCTTTTAAGATCGACTATGATGTCGTGCGAAGTATAATTTCCTGTATGTATTGGCCCGACCCATCAAAAGCAGGCATTCAAGAAGCTTGGGATCACTTTAAGACCACATTACATTGTGTTCTCGACTATTTTGCTCCGATACGTCAGAATCGTACACGAAAACTACATCCGAAATGGTTAGATGCGGAATTGCTTGCTCTAATCAAACACCGTGATAGATGTTTCCATGCGTACAAAAAAGGGGAACTTTCTTTTGAACACTACCGTCATTGCAGGAATACGGTTTCTATTCTGAAAACCAGAAAAAACGCAGTTTCATCTCAAATATATGCCGCTCCACTCATAACAATCCTTGGGTGGCTTTCAAAAGCATACTTCCACGTCCTATACACTCGACAGATTGTTCATACATAGTGGCCGACAATGGGTCAATCTTGACCTCCCCAACTGATGTAGCTGCCCATTTTATGGACTATTTCGTTATCAAAGAAGATAGAGTGTCCATCCCCGATGGTATAATTCAAACTAAACACAATGTACTTATACCTAGAGGAGTCATATCTAACATTGAATTTAGCGATGAAGAGGTACTGCACGAGCTACTTAAATTACCCCGCAACGCCGCGTCAGGTCCTGACCATATACCTCCAATACTCTTAAAGGAATTGGCCCATGCAATATACGTTCCCTTAGCTCTTATTTTTAGAAGTTCACTAAACACAGGTTATCTACCATCTGATTGAACTAAGGCTATTGTACGTCCAATTTTCAAGAAATGGGATAAATCCCAGGTTTCCAACTACCGTCCCATCAGTCTCACATCTGTAGCTTGTAAGGTATTCGAAAAATTGATTCTTCGTCACCTTAGCGCTTTCGTTGAAGCTAACAATCGCCTCAGCCCCAGTCAGCATGGATTTAGGCCAAATCGCTCAACGGTAACGAACCTTGTAAAAGCGAGAGCAAGCTGGGTGGATTCGACGAGGAGTGGTTCCAAAGTAGATGTGATATTTATAGACTTATCGAAAGCATTCGATAGAGTTATTCCCAATTTGCTAGTAAACAAATTATCTAACATTGGTGTACGGGGCTCTTTGTTACGCTGGATTCAATCATTCGTAAGCAACCGCTCGTTTGCAGTACGCATAAGCCATTATCTTTCTGGTTACTCAATGATGACGACAGGCGTCCCGCAGGGATCGGCCATTAGTCCGACTCTCTTTAATATATATGTAAATGATATTACAAACAACTTGACGTCGGAATGTGTTACCTACGCAGATGATATTAAGGTTTGGAGGCGAATCATTGATGATTCCGATGTTAGCGCTCTTCAAAAAGACCTGGATTCCATAAATAAATGGTGTATATCTAATGGGCTGATGATAAATGCGACTAAATGTAGACATATGCAGATCGGCTCCCCAGACATTCGTTACTCTTATAAAATTGGAAACATGTCGATTGATTCTACAGATAAAATCGATGATTTAGGGGTATCTACGCTTAATACGCTCGATATGAGCGCTCACGTAAATAAAGTTTCGGCCAATTGCCGTCGTACTATTGGCATCATTAAGCGATCTTTTGGATCACTAGAGGCATGTAGCTTCAGAATAATATACAAGGCCCTCATCGAATCTCGAATGCTATACGCATCTCCCGCAGCGTATCCACATTTGTGCAAGAACATTGTGGCTTACGAATCAATTATCCGGTCGGCTACCCGTCTTGTTCCCACTGTCAAAGACCTGCCGTTTGACCAGAAGTTAGAAATCCTAGGTGTTTTAACGGTTTGTGAAAGTTTGGTAAAAGCTGATCTTATGCTGGTATGGAGGGCAATTTTATCGCCCACTCATCCCCTCAACTTCATGTTTTGCCTACGCAACTCCGAGAAATTACGTGGACATCGACTAACGCTCAAACATCGTAGAAAAGTCCATCGACACTATCAGGATATCAGAGATCGAGTAATAAACAGTTGGAACAGACTCCCGTCATCTGCAATTGAATGCCGGAAAATCCGAGAATTTCGGCGTACGCTGAACAGTGTATCGCTCTCATAGGAAGTCGAACCTGATTTGCATTTTTTTGGTTTTTACTGACATTGTACTATTTTTACATTGAGATCCAGCCAAACGAGCCACCGCTCATCAGCTGTTGTATACTAATAATAATAGTCAATCCATAAAAATTAACTTTTATTTTAAATTAAAATTATAAATTTTAACTTGATCTAAGTTATAAAATCTTGGAATGACGCGTATTTGATTTGGAATTTTGTATATTTTTTTGTGACTATTGACTTTGACTGTTCATCAACCCCATAGTTCGTAGCGGCAGTGGGATGTTTATTTTATTTAATATAACACAAATAATTTTTATCATTTAATAATAATTAAATGATAGTGGAGCAAGACTGGACATATAATGGATATGATAGCGGATAACATACTTGGTCGTACAAAAGCCGGAAAAAGATATATTAAGCGTGATACATGGCTCTCGACGGATGATGTAAAAACAAAAGTCAAAGACAAGAAATGACTATTCAATGCATATCTCAGCGACAAGACACAGAAAAACTGGCATGCATATCATTTAGCAAAGAGATACGCGAAGAAGGCCGTTGCAGTTGCCAAAGCCGTTCACTGTGATAATGTCCAAAAAAGACTCAATACACGCGATGGTGAGCGAGACCTATTTCGGCTTGTAAAGCGAAGACATCAAAACACGCAGGATATCGAAAGGTTTTACTGCATTGATGAAAGGGAAGGTTAATTGTTAATCGATCGACAGAAAGTTCGAGAGAGATGACATGATCATTTTTAGGAAATCCCAAATGAAGAGTTTCCGCATCCCCCGATCCCATAAGTTGCAGTAACGTCCGGTCCATTACCTCAAATAAGTAAGGACAAGGTAAAGGAAGCATTGAAGTGTATGATGATAAGTAAAGCCACAGGCCCAGATGACATTGCGACTGAGATCTGGAAGGCAAAAAGCTGGGACTCGTTGCCCTGGCTAACCAGCTTTTTCAATAAGATCATAGATGAGCATAGGATACCGAGGGGTTGGCAGAGCAGTATCACCATACTGATATGGAAAAAGAAGGGGAATCCAGTTGACTGATCTAGTTACTGCCCAATTCGATTGCTCTCGCAAGCTATGAAAATGTTCGAGCGTATTTTAGACAAGCGTATCCGTGGCATTGCTGATATCACCGTAAACCAAACGAATCGTCAAATATTGTGGCACTAATGACGCTATCCACGCAGCACGATTGACACTAAGAAAGCACTTGGAAAAAAATCAGCCAATTAACATTGCATTCTTGGACTTGGAGAAAGCTTTCGACTGTGTCACACATGAATTAATATGGTATGCACTGTGATAGCATCAAGTTCCAAAGCATCTAATCCTATGGATGATGCTACTCTACCAGACCTCCGCAAGCTAGGTTTTAAGTGCAGCTGGAATGTCACAGCCATTTCGAATATCAGTGGGTGTTTATCAAAGAAGCGCTCCCTCACCGGCCTTATTCAACACATTTATGGACGCTATAACGAGTGATATCCAAAAGCTGATTCCTCACACGATTTTATACGCAGACGATGTCTAGCTGGCGACGGACAACAAAAAAGACCTGGAGGAATTAACTAAAGTCTTAAATAATCGACTCACACAATTCGGACTACGACTTAATCCAGACAAGATCGAATACCTAACAATCGACCCACAGGAAAGTGTCACCATCAACAACAACGGCATTGATTTGAGATGTACGGACAAATTCAAGTACCTCGGAACCATACTTTCGGCTAGTGACGACCTGACTCATGCAATTACGGCACGAATAAACTCAGCGTGGACAAAATGGCGAACGGCGACAGGCGTTTTATGTGACCGTAGAATTAAAGGCCATCTAAAGTCAAAGATATATCGCTCAATCCTCCGCCCTGTGGACATGTACGGCACAGAGTGTTAGCATATTACCAAGGCAGCGGAATGATGCCTAACGGTCATAGAGACGAAAATGCTACGATGGATAAGCTAAATAACGCGATTTGACCATGTAAGAAATAGATATCCTCCAAAGATAAGGAGTCGCTCAAATCGTGAGCAAAATGCAAGAGGCCATAATCCGGTGGTACGGTCACTTGTTGTAAATTGAAAATTGATCTCTTGCAAAGACCGCCTTAAAGTACGAGATCAAAGGCGAACATCGGAGAGGTCGACCCAAGCGACGATGGCTAGATGGATTTCATATAGATATGATGGCATCTTGACTTCACCCAGATCGGGCTCAAGATAGCGCGAAATGGAGAGCTAAATCTCACCCGCCTCAAAGCGGGACAAAGGCTGAAGAATAATAAGAAGAATATCATTTAATAATAATTCTTATTATAATAAGTTTCTTTAATAAAATTATTATTCTTTTTAAATACAAAGCATTAGCCAAGAATAGCTGTTTTGCTCGTTCACATAAAAGTTATAAAAATGTTACGAAGACAAGTCAAATCAAGGGATAGTCCACTCGCCGTTTAATCATTTTTTGCGTCTTTATCCCTTGCATAACCATATATCTGAACGACTTACGATGGGTAACAGTGACTATATAATCTGGAAACTCATTCCACATACTAAGAACTTTATGCGAAATCTGGAAATTACGTAGACACTTACACAGTCATCTAATATTTTTACACACAATAAATTACTCCGACGACACAACTATCATTAATCGATACGCACTCGATTGGAAATCCATCATTTCTTTTCACAGTTATACATTGCTACCAAATTCATCGTCATCAGTATGCTGCTTACGAGGTATAAATTCAAGCGTTTCAAGCTTACACCACGCGGCAAGTCTCTCTCAATTCTAGGAATAATTTCATAAAGCCTCGAAGAATTCTTTCCAAATCATTAAGTTCCTTGCGTGTACATGAAAAAGTTGATGGTGCTGCATACTAAATTAATGACCTAATTAAAGCTTTAAATAAATGAGCTAAACATCCAGGAGTTAAAGAAGATAAACTTATCTTCACATCATGCCACAAAACCCTTGCGAGTTGCAAATGCAGTAGATGTTTAATTTAGTTTTGAAATTATCCTGATATTAAATATGTTGAATAGTAGCGGCCTTAGTAATGATCCCTGAGGAACACCTGACGTGACAATATGAGAGCGCGATAAGTCTTGACCAACACGCATTCTAAATGACCGTCCTACTAGGAAATTCTCTATTAAGGCATAATTAAACGATTGACTCCTTATCTTTAGGACAATCAGCATCTTGTAATGGATCCTGTCAAAAGATCAGCTAAAGTCAAGAAACAGCATCTACAAAATTTTCATTCGCCACTTGTCCAACCTATCTTTCAGAGCACACGATAAGTTGCTCAGACATGAAAGCCTAGAACAAAAACAGTATTGTAAACTGCTAAGTATATTCGCCTAAAAAAGGAGTCGCATATATGCCTATGCAATATCATTTCAAAGATTTTACATAATAAACATGTCACACTGATCGCTCGATGCGTAACGGTCACCCTTTTTGTAAACAGGGACGATAATTGCTGTTGTTCAAACACTGGGTAACTTAATATCTAATACTCATTTATAGCAAATAAATTATTGGACCAGTAATGTAAGATGCGAGCAATTTTAGAAGATAAGGATGAACACATTCAGGTCACGCAGCCGTAGAAGAAACAACATCTATAATTCAGGAAGCACCTCGTCAGACGATATTGAAAAACCAATGTGAGCGCCAATACGATTTTCCGGCAGTTCGAAAAACGAGGAAAAATCTCAATAAACCGCAAGAGAAGTGATTAATACAATGCTATCGCGGTTATACAATTGATGCTAATAAAATACTTACACTCTAGGCATACGACCAAAATCTTTTGGGTGGCTAGTGAATACTATGTGTTATATTAGCATTTTATTATGACGTTTCTTTTGAAATTTACTAGATACAAAGAAATTTCGAAATTCCACATACTTAATTCTAAACATTACTTAATTCAAAACAGATTTGTGCTCAATAAAAAAACTTGATGATATCTCTCAGTCGATTCAGACCGCTGTTATACATGGAACATCAACAAACGACAACATATCTTCCAATATATCGTTGTCATCCGTTTGCTTACTGACTCCTTCGTCATCTATGAAACCCGTTCTTGAAACTTCTCTCACACACTCATCCTTTAACTACGGATAAAACTTCCCTCAATCTTCATCTTCCTAACAATGCAAACAGTAAAGGCCTTCATCTCGTACCTCATTTTTCCTATTCATCCCCACATCTAAATACATCTCATACTTCTTTCTTCTCTTCACGTACTCCTTACTCTACCTCTACCGTATCACTTCTCAATAATTTACATCCTTCTGTCAAAATTATCTCCAGTAACATTTCCGTTCAACCTATTCAACAATCCACTTCTGTCATATATGCACCAACCGTATCACTTATCAATAATTTACATCCTTCCGTCAAAATCATCTCCAGTAACATCTCCGATCAACCGATTCAACACTCCACTCCTGTCACACATGCTCCAAACTATCTTAAATCTTCACTTAGCACCCCTGTCATTCCCACGTTTATCTGCTCTTCTGCCTCTACTACTACCTTGTTTGTCCGTCCACCACTACGTAATTGTTTTCCTTCGCGCGATCGATGCATATCATATCTAATTTAAAGGTTTCCGAATCTGCTTCTCCTCAATGTCGCCTCGATGATGATGTATCTGCTTTCATGTCTATCCTAGCAACCATTCTTCCTGATAATAATCCATCCCTCTTTAATAATATCGCTCCTGTATCTTTGATCCGTTTAAACAAATCCACTAAATCCAATCATCTCAGTCATCCACTTCTAAAAATCGTTTTCCGACATAGTTCATATGCATCCTTGGTACTTTGCCAACGTTTTAAACTTCTTACCACTTCGTCTACTTGTCGTATCTTTCCTGACCGCTCCCCTTCTGATATTACCCAGCTCAATTTAGCTCGCATTGAGAAACATCGACGTGAAACAAACGGCGAGTCATCCTTATCTATACGTCAAATCAATGGAAATTTTCACGTTGTACACACAAGGCTAAAAATTCGATGGCGTCCCATCTCTCCCCCTTGTCTTCTTCGCTAGTCGATCTCGCTCCTAAGCATACTTTTCGTCTTAGTCTATTCAACACTCGCTCCATTCTTCATAAAGCTGATATGCTCCTTGATATCTTCGATCAATTATCTATCGATATTCTCTGCATTACCGAATCCTGGCATTGTGACTCCGACGATCTTGCTATTCGTCGTCTATGTCGCTCTGGTTGTTCTTTAGTTGAATCAGCTCGTCCAATTGCCTCTCATACATCTACTGCTTTTAACCATGGCGGTATAGTTGCCATTGCTCGTCACCCAATGTCTTTACGTAAAATTAACGTTAACATCCGTTACACCTCGTTCGAATTACTCATATGCAGATTATCAACTCCTTTCCCTCTGGAACTTGTGATTGTATACCGTCCAGGTTCAGTTGCCCGCTCACGTATCTTCATTAACGACCTTGCAGATCTTATGTCTCACTGTTCCTTGTCTTATACTCCTTCTTTTGTTCTCGGGGACTTTAACATTCGTCTTGATCGCCCGGCTGACCCTGACTCTATCACTTTAACTAATCTTTTTTCTGATTTTAACTATAAATTACTTTCAACAAGCCCAACTCATATTCTCGGCGGTGCTCTCGACATCATTGCTGTCCCTATCTGCTTCAATGACTATAATTCCTTGCCAATTACTGATCCCGGTTTGTCCGATCATTTCCTTGTCACTCTTACTCTTACTCGTCCCCATCCTCCTTTTCCGCCTCCACCAATATCCACACCAAGTCGACTCTTGAAACTTCTCGATATCCCTATTCTCTGCGCAGCCTTACTCAATTCTTCACTATTTTCACTTCCTCTTAACTATCTCTCTCCCGATGATCTCTGCATTCTGTTTGATTCTGAACTTATGTCTATTATTAATAAACTTCTGCCTAGTCGACTCCGATGCTCTCAGCGCTTGCGCCATGCTCCCTTGTTCGATTCTGACTGTAGTCTTCCTAAGCGTCGACTCCGTCACTCTTTTCGTGTGTATAATCGTTTTCTTAAACGTTCTCCCAACTCACTCCCTCCAAATCTCCGTGATTCCTACTTTTCTCTACGCCGTTCACATCTTATTCTTATACGTACTAAACGTACTATCTTTTGGCGAAATCAACTCGAGTCATCTTCCAACTCTAAATCTCATTGGAAAATCTTAAACTCAATTCTTTCACGATCATCTACTTCTTGTAATATAAATCTTGATGAATTTTCTTCTTATCTACAAACTAAGCTATCTAATTTACTTTCCCTACTACCCGTAGCCACTGTACCCACTCTTCTCTTTAAATACTTCCCTCCCAGAACTATTCCACCTTCTTCCCGTTTCGTCTGATGAAGTTTCTTCTGTTCTGCTGTCATTACCTAATAAAACCTCTCCTTCTGACCTAATTCCAACTCACTTGCTTAAAAATATCTGCTCCTCTATCTCACCCTTCCTAACCACATTGTTCAACTCGTCCATCCGTAGCCGTACATTTCCTTCCATCTGGAAATGCGCCACTGTTCGTCGTCTCATCAAAAAGCAGTCTCTCGACTCCTCACTACCATTTTCGTACCGTCCAATCTCACTTCTCCCAACCCTTTCTAAACTCCTTGAGCGTCTCTTTCTCAAGCAAGTTAATACATATCTCTTCTCCTCTAACTTGTTTCCTCCCTTCCAAGCCGCTTTTCGCTCTAATCACTCTACTGAAATTGCATGTCTTAAAGTTTATAATGACTTACTCATCTCGCGCGATCATAAATTATGTAGTGTCATAGTTTCTCTTGATCTATCGTCTGCTTTTGACATCGTCGATCACTCGATTCTTCTACATCGCCTTCGTCATGATTATGGCTTCTCTTTACCTACTGTATCATGGTTTTCTTCATATCTGTCAAACCGTACATTTCGCGTCTATTCTAACTCTTCTCTCTCCCATCCTTCATCCATCCCGACCGGTGTTCCACAAGGCTCCGTATTAGGCCCTATGCTTTTCTCTCTTCTTCTCGGTGACTTGTCTTCGATTTCTCATAAATTTAACTTCCATGTTATGCAATATGCTGATGACATTCTCATCTATGCTCACGCACCTGCTTATCGTATTCATGATCTTAGTGTTTCTGTTTCCAGCTGTCTTGTCTCAATTTCAAACAATCTTTCTTCCATTTGCCTTTCTCTGAATCCTGATAAATCTAAAATTATGTGGATCCTACCTCGAAGCTTCGGCGTAGAACCTCCTTCCGTATCCTTAAATTCTACAATTCTTCCTATCGTTGATAATCTCGTTTTCCTAGGCTTTCATTTCGACAACCGACTTTCACTTAAACCTTTCGTTAGTGATAAAGTACGCTCATATACCTTGATACTCCGCAATCTCCGTCAAGTTCGTAGATTGATCGATTTCCCTTCTTGTATGACTCTCATTTATTCTCTTCTTTTCTCAAGACTTGATTAATGTATTAGTCTATTTTCCAACTCACCTAAATCCACTCTTCTTCCTTTACAACGCATCATCAACGCTGCCGTCCGAGTTCTCCTCCGTCTTCGTCGTTTTGATCATACATCCCACTATCTTGTTTCTCTTGATTGGCCTACCATTTATTGTCGTGTTCAAATTCGTCTTCTTATCATTGCTTTTCGCCTTATAACTTCTCATACCCCTTCATTTCTCAACCTTCCTTTTCTCGACAATTCTCGTACTGTGTATTGTGCTCTGCGTTCCCGTAATTCCCTTCTTTTACATGTTCCAATCTACTCTACCTCATTTGGCTTCCGCTTCTTCGTTGTAGCTGCTCCTCTCTTGTGGAATCATTGCCTATTTATATCCGCCAATCAACATCTATGCCGTGCTTCAAACGCCAAATCCAATTCCATTTCAACAATTAACTAATTATCTGTGACTTTTGATGTTCTTTTTTGTTTGTTAGTGGTCATGTAAGCATGCATTTTGCACGCATTTGCCAAGTTAAATAAATTATTGTATTATTATTGGCATATGACCAAAATCTTTTGGGTGCCTAGTGAATACTATGTGTTATATTAGCATTTTATTATGACGTTTCTTTTGAAATTTACTAGATACAACGAAATTTCGAAATTCCACATACTTAATTCTGAAGAATGGGTAAGCACAACTTAATGTAAAGAAATGATTACGACACCTGATATAATATTCTAATTCAGAGTCAAACAGGGAGGATATTTACGAACCCTTCCGCGTACTTTGTCGTAGTGGTGCAAAACTTAACGGAAAGTACCACTAATGTCGAATGAATAACATGCAAGTGCTCCTCAACATCGTCATCTGATCTATAGAAATTGGTCATAGTAGTAAAAAAGAAAATTTATTTTGAGTGGCAAATGCGTGCCAACGGCGCACATACAAGTCCACTAAAAATTACAAAACAAATTTAACTGATAAAAAATAATCCCGCAGACGAATTTTGAATAGTATGAACAGGTCGAGCGGATGTACGAAGGAAACGAATTCCAAGCAAGAGGAGCAGCAACATGAAAGGAACGGAGGCGGTAATTTGTCGAATAATTCAAACGATGCAGTACACGATGGGTTAGGAGAATCAAATGAAATTGGACACGATGGCTAATTGTGGGAAGCCCGTAAAGATTGAAAATATGTTGAGATATGTAGTTAAAATGGCGGATACGTAGGATAACGCTAGCTGCTGAGTGTACAATACGTTGGAAAGGTTCGAGATTAGCTTTGGGCTAGTTCGAGAACTGGCTAAGGGAGAGAGGAGCGAAAATCAATCAACCATTGAATGCGGCGAATATCACGGAGTAGCAGGAACGAGGATCATACTTTATCGGAAACAAATTGCTTGAGAAAAAGATGGTTGTCAAAGTGGAAACAGATGAATATGATATCATTAACGACACGAAGAATGGTTGAGTAGATATATACGGTCGGTGGAGTAATGTTGAGGGGAGAAGGAATTATCCACATGATTTTGGATTTTGCAGGGTTGTGTGATAGGTGAAGCAAATAAAGATTATGGAAAACAGATAATAGGCAAGCGGAGGAAGTGGATGCAAGGTCATCGATTTGTGAGGAAGGTAGATAAGAGTAGAGGAGAATGTCACCAGCATATTGTATAACATGAAAATTGTGCTCTAGTTATTGTAGAGAGATCACCGAGATGAAGGAAAAAATAACAGGATCTAGTACTGAGCCTTGAGGAACACTGTGTGCGAGAGACGACGGTTGAGAGTTATAAGAAGCTGAATGAACACGGAAAACCAGGCTACAGTTGAGTTAGAGAGTCCATAGTCATGACGAAGCCGATATAGAAGAATATAATTATCGACGATGTCGAATGCTGATTAGAGGTCGATGGAGATTATGACGCCACAAAGCTTTTCCTTTCGTGATTGTAGAAGATCACCAAAAACTTTGTGACACGCTAGTTTTGTGGAATGATTAGAACGAAAAGCAGACTGAAACGGGAAATATAAATGTGACGATAGAAGATATGTATTAACTTGATTTACCACAAGACGTTCAAAGAGTTTTAATAAGGTTGGGATAAAAGTTATAGGGCGATATCAGGACGGAATTGAACTGTCATAATAGAGTGATTTTTCAGGAGTGGACTAACAATGGCAGATTTCCAGTTTGACAGAAAAGTGCAGGTGCGAATAGAAGAATTGAGCATGGTTGTCAAAAGCGGAGATATCGAATGGCAAATAAGCTTAAATAAGTACGTAGGAAGAGGGTCGGCAGGAGAAGATTTGTTGGGCAATAAAAGAACTTTTGAAACTTCGTCAAAAGAAACGGGAAGGAGATAGAAGGGTTCAGGTAGAGAGAATTGTATGGAGGCAATCGATGATCAGAGTTGTATGGAAATATGATAAAGCATTATCAGATTTAGATTGAAGATAAGAAGAATACAAGTTTGGATCGATGATACTAGGTGTTGAAGAACGTAAGAGGGGTAAGTTTAATGTGCCGATTAGACTTTAGGTCTGAAGTGAGTTTGTTCTGTCAGAAGAGTGTGCATTTACTTCGTAGGATAGAGTAATAGGAACGACAAATATTAGGTAGTCATCACAATACTTAAAGACAAAAGTAGAACTTCGTTTGAGGAAACGGAGATAGATGTGAAAAAGCGTGGCGCATGCAGCACTTAGAAATTACACAGTAGGAATCAAACCATGGTGCGTTTCGATAACGCTAACGATTTTCACGGTCGATTTTAGGTAGGCGAGAACGCTTACAATGTCTACGCTTACAATTTTCACGGTCGATCGAAGGTAGGCGAGACTGGAGATGAAGCAAGCTGATCAGTAATAAGATTTAGGGTATGTAGAAAGTGGTCAGAGAGACCAGAATCTGAGATATTAAATGAAACATATATAGAGAAACTGCATGGAGTTGAAATGATATCAAGGGTACCGTCAAGTATATGAGTGGGAGGGTTCCGAAGTAAATGGAGATTACAGTCGGAAAGAATGCTTACAAGTGTGATGGAATCTTATTCGGAAGGGTGGTTAACGCTCGGCAGATTGTTTTAGTAATTCTTTAAGTACATTCAAGTAGACTACTTTCATTGGCAGCACGCCAAGATCTTTTTATAATTACCCGCTCTAAATCATCAATAGAGTTCTAAATCATCAATAATGTTATATGAATGATGCGTGAAATCAAATGAGAACAAACAATGATCACTACAGCCAAGTGGACAATGGTGGTTTATGCTGTGGACATTTGTAAATGACTTAGAATACACAGGATAAAGGAGAGATTTTTGCTGACAAGCAAACCGTGAATGCCTCAACATGTTGTTCGAACAATGGATCATTGGATATAAAACTTCACAGGGCCACATCATATTCCTGTTTTCTAGAAACATGTAATTTCCTAATCGATCAGCCCCTGACATATTACAGTCACTACTAAAAGAAACGTACAATACTCGCCAGATTTTTTAGTAAACGAACAAGCTCATTACATAGAACACTAGATTTGAGCGATCTATAGTACGCATTGAATTCGTGATATGAGACTATAATTTTTAATTTAATAGATAAATACTCATACACTCCATCCTTATGCCGAAATCAACTCACTGAATTAACCACAATTATATTTTTACATACACAGCAACACCACCTTCTCATCGTATGAACCAATCGATCCGAAAGATAATGTAACCTGGTAGATGTACAGTGTAGTCATTAATTTCATTATGTAACCAAGTTTCAATAATAGCTAGGATATAAGGTTCGTTGAAGATCATCCATGTTTAATATGGATGATTATCATGTTTAATATGGATGATGTTTAATAGGGATAAAAGATCGTGGATGATCATCCATGATCATCCACGGATGATCGTCTATGAATAATCAGTCATTGTTCGAAATGTTTAATTAAAAGGCATTAAACGAATTATAAATTTGTGCAGGAGAATCTATTTGCTATCGGTCATATCGATATTCAATAAATATTCAATTTCAATATTAAAAATATTAAAATATATGTTCTCTTTTTATATAAATATTTTAAATCTAAAAATTATCTTTTACAAATAACTTAATCGCTTCGACTGATCTATTTTAGCTCATTGGCGGAGCGGATATACTCTGGGCTTATTACGGATGGCAAAACATTGAACATTTTCTTTAAAACTGCTGTGAGAAAATTAAAATACGGCTCCTTTCACATTTGTGGTTGTTATTTTATTTTAGCATGAAATGAGCATGAAATATATTCAAATTTCATGTTTTTAAGTGATGGTAGGTCGCTGCTTAATTGCATCTTTATCACAAAGTCATGCAATTAATGCATAACTGCGTCATTGAGCTTATTGATCTATGGTTTCTTAGTTTATACAGTTACTGCTGAATAACACTCCAAGTACCTACTTGAGTTCCATCCTACACTTGTATAGAATGTGCAATTGGGATGAGTTGTGTAAGATTTTGTGTTTTTGCACAATGAGAGCTATTGCTTTTCTGTGACGTGTTCAAAAAGTAAATGTAATCAGTCCATTCTGATTTGTCCAGGTAACAAATCAGAATCCACTCGTTGACTGAAATTAATGTGCGACAATGTGAAGTATAATTTTGACATCGTAACGTTGACGTCATATCTTTATTAACTGATGCAATCAACTTTATTCGTAAATCCTCTCAATTTAACATTTTAACTAGAAATAATTAGATAATTTAATTCTTAGACCTACTATGTAACAGTGTCTACTTATGTTGTACTATAAATAAATTTAAAAATAGAAATATTTGTATCTTCAAAAGAAAGTGGGTCATTAAATTTTTTAATAATTAAACTTTTTAATTATTTCTTTTATAAAAGATATAAATAGTATCTTTCACTTCTTTTAAATTTTGGGAATTGTATTAACGGCACAATGCTTTCTTTGTTTAATAGGCATAACTTTAAAAACTATTACGAATCAAATCTGTTATCTGTGTCTACGCATTTTGTAATAAATTAAAAAATATATATTTTAATCTTAAGATTTTCCATAAGTCACATTTTCATAGATTTGGAATTTTTTAGCCTCAATATATTAAAAAATTAATTAATAATACTAATAATATACCTGTATTATATTGGAATCCAAAATTACATAAAAATCCAATAAAACCTAGGTTCATATGTAGTGCGTTTAAATGTACATTAAAACCACTTTCTGTCTATATGAATAAAATACTTAAAGTAATTAAAGCACACTTTAAAAAATATTGCAAGGTAATCGAAATTAATACTGGTATAAAACACTATTTCAGTATTAATTCTACAAAAGAATTTTTAGAACAGACAAAAGGAATAAATTTTCAAAATATAAATACATACGATTTTAGTACGCTTTATACAAATCTAGATTTAGTAGATATTAAAGAAGCGTTAGTAAAATTAATTAATCTTATATTCGGAAAAAGATATACATATATATGTTATAATAATTATAACGCCTATCTAACAAAAATTAAACCATCAAGTAAATATAAATATATGGATAAAATTGAATTAATAGAATCCTTAAATATTTTGATAAATCAAAATTATTTAAAAGTAGGGACATCTATATTTAGACAAGTAAAAGGTGTTCCAATGGGTGGTAATAGTAGCCCAATTATAGCTGACTTGTTTTTAAGCTTTATAGAATATGAATTTGTTCATAACTGTGTAAAAACTAAATCTAAACAATATAAATATATGAAATATATGTTTCGATACATTGATGATATATGTGTATTTAATTCTAATAATTTTTATTCAATTAGTGAGCACATTTATCCAGAAAGCCTTATTCTTAACAAAACCAATATTAATGATAAAGAAGGTGTATATCTAGATATGAACATTAAATTAACATTAACTAAAACTACTATTAATTTATATCGTAAAGATGACATATTTAAATTTACAAGAAACATATTTTTGCATGAGCATTCATGCATACCATATAATATAAAATATAATACATTAAATAATGAAATTTTAAGAATTGCAAAAAAATATGTAATGATATATTTAAACACAATAATATTAAAAATAAATTTATTTATTTGATCAGTGCGACGTTTACGATCACATTTTCCTGCATTCCATATTGCGAGTTTAACTCGCAATATGGAATGTTGCGAGTTTAAAAGCAATATTGATGATAAAGAAGGTATATATCTAGATATGAACATTAAATTAACATTAACTAAAACTACTATTAATTTATATCGTAAAGATGACATATTTAAATTTACAAGAAACATTTTTGCATAAGCATACCATATAATATAAAATATAATACATTAAATAATGAAATTTTAAGAATTGCAACAACATGTAATGATATTGGCTTTCTTAAAAATCATTTAAATAATTTAATTGATATGCATTTTAAACTAGGTTACTATGAAAGCCAATTCTCACCCAAAAAAGAGATAATACACAAGTGTAAAATAAAATACCAAAAATTAATAATTAAAAATTAAAAATTTTAATTATAAAAATTAAAATCTTATAATTAATTATTAATTTAATTATTTATTTATTCATAATAACTCATACAACCGTTTGAATCTTGTAAAATATATGCATGTTAGTAAAATCATTAAGCGTATTAAAACAACATTCTGTTTGATTTTATTTTTATAGTAACCTAGTTTAAAATATGTATCTAGCAGACGTATCTATCTGCTAATAAATAGCAGACGTTGTATCAGAATACGGATTAGAGGTCATCAGGAGGAACTGCTATGCTATCAGGTTTCGGCCCCTAACTCCTCCACCCAACATAGCAGCGGGGCCAAATACATGCTAATGATGTATTTCCTCTGAAATAACTATCTAGTATCTTATTCGAATACAAAGTATATTATTTATTATCCATCCATAAAAATTTGCCACTTAAGAGTTTAAATTTATTCTTTATATTATTGTGTTGATTTATATATTTTACTATTTTCTGCTTGATGTTATTTTTATAGTAACCTAGTTTAAAATATGTATCTATTAAATTATTTTAATGATTTTGTAGAAAGCCAATTTCATTACAAATTGTTCCATATGGTACTCGTCAAGTCTACGTACTGCTTACAATAGGTTGAACATGTCAAAACAGTGAGAATATGATATTGCCTTAGCGAATTCAGTTACAAGATATCCTAAAAATTGTGGTCTTGTGTGATGATGAGTAATAAGATTCCCATTACATTACATAGTATTACATATAAACACATTACATCTTATTTACAGAGTTCCAATCAGTTATCTACGGCCCAACATTGCTTCTGTAAAGGAAGATATGTTGACAAATTTATTATGTGTTTTAGTAAATCACGCGTAGATTTAGCATCTCAAAGAGTTACGATCGACGTGTTATACTTTGATTCCAGTCGTGCGTTCGAACGTGCTCCGAATGTTCGTCTTCGTAAAGCATTACGTAATTGCGGAAGTGATAGCTATCTTGTTGACTGGATAGGAAATTTTCTCAGTAACGAAATTTTTGTGTTCGGGTGGGAAATAATTTATCATCATCTTACAGCATAAGTTCAGATGTGCCTCAGGGTACAGTCTTGGGTCCGTACTTTTTAACGTCTTCATAAACACTCTTATGATGACATTAAGTTGTTGGTGCCTTGCTTAAGCAGATGATGTTAAGATTTACAACAAAATATATCCTTTAGAAGATTACTATCACCTGCAAGATAATACATTAAATAATGAAATGTTACGAATTGTCATGATACTTAATATAGTCTTTGTAGATTATATATTATTATAGGCTTTAGGATTAAAAATTATGGAAAAGCATTTATTAAAGTATAACATATTTTATAAAAATATAATTTTTTCCATCAACATTTTATGGCGAATAAATCGTGTATTAAATATTCTAATGCATGGTATATTATTTATTTATCAGTTCATATCATATCATATTATATACGTTTATAAATTATTATTTATTTATTTTAATGAATTCTATCTATTAATCCGTTCATAAAAATTCGGAGTTTAAAAAATTTTAATAATAGAAAATTCTAAGATAATTATTTCATTTTAATTATATTAATTTTAATTAATTAATTGAAATTAATTGATCTTAATTAATTTGAATTAATTATTTTAATTTGTGAATCTTCAGATTTATATTTTTAAATTTAAATCTATTTTACAAGATAAGTATACTCAGTTTACTTATTTGAAATTTTGTTATCGCAATGCGAATAGCATTTTGGTGGTGAATTAAAACCGACAGGAACGAAGCCATGCTAGAAACTTTCCGGCATCATTTAATATGCGTATTTAAAGCGACACATTTGTCTGCTTATTGCGATGCGAAATATCAAGAGTACCATTTTTGTGGTGAATTGAAGCTGATATGTGGTTGATGGCCTGCTTCCAGATACCAAAAAGAATAAGAGATCATTATTTTTCTTGAATAAATTTTAATTAAATATACACATCTAAGAATGTAATGTAATTTACATATAATATTTTTGAATCACAAACAATACCGGTTATACCGGTGTGCTTCTGTTGAACTGATAGGGTTTATACCTACGACTATTGGTTCTAAGTTTTCCGGATTTGAAATTTGATTTTTTCTGCATAACCAATGCCCAGTTAACGTTTAGCCCATCGAACTTTCTGCCATCTTCAGAAGCAGTAAATGCTGCTGCACTTGTAGCATTGCCAACGGGTTGTGGTTTTGTCACCGATGCCGACGGTATATTGACGATATCACTCATCAGCTCTTTTAGGTACTCTTTTCGCTTAGCAGGGTTACAATTTCGGTATGCGTTTAGTAGAGGGTTGACTCCTGTTCTTTTGCGCATGCATGGAAATGCACGTCGTCTATCGTATCTATTATGACCACTAGCAAATCTATTCTTATGATGAATAGCCGGAAGAACTGGCTCTTCGTGCAGTGGTTTAAATTTAAATTTGGCAATCGCATCACGATCAATGTAATCATCTGTCACATTATGGCTGTTGTTTGTATTACTGTTTGAAGTAATATCTTCTATTAGGGCTACGTTAAGGTTTTCATTAACTTCGGAGCATTGACTATACTCATTCTGACTTTCCACCTACAGAAGTATAAACGAGAAGTTAAAAAAGGAGAAATCGTTTTCGACTAACTTTATTTAGGAAAGTAAACAACATTTAATAAAATTAATAAAAAATCTAAAAAGTGACTAAGCGGATTTTGTAATTATAGAAATCACATACAACGAATACAAATAATAAAGAACAATTATTTTTCGGAACCAAAAAAATAAATTTCATTTTGCTATCATTATTTAGGTGGTCAAAAACATTTAAAATGTACATTTACATCATACATTTCAAAGGTCGTCTGCACATGATTCATGTGTTAGTTTGATGATTCATCAATTCAGCAATTCGTCAACATTAGAAGGACTAAATTTAAAGCATGTATTTAATACATTTTCGCGCTATTAAATGCAATATTAAGAAGCATATAAATAAATATTTATTCCTAATAAATATAATTTTTTTATATTTAAACTTGTTCTGCATTAAATATTATATTTTTGTAATTTACTTTTATATTTGTGATTCTGGCCATCAGCCAGAGCCTGTTTGTAATAATCAAAGATAATCTAAATAATCTTAAACTGCTGATTTTTAAAATCAAAATCGAATACTTTTGTAGCGTTTTCGATGTGAAAGTTATTTAAGCTGCCAAAGTTTAAAATCTTTTAAACTCGTTTATGCGGTACACGACATCGTATCACACTACCTTAGCCGCATATGTCACTGTGTGGCCAGCAAACCTCAGCTAACCGAGGTTCCTGAAGATATTCATTTTGAACGAACAACAACCCGTGATCCAAGCGAGCGCGTCGACATCGTTTTATCCGGTCTGCACAATAGTCGATTTGTGCGAACGTTTTTTGACTGCAGTGTTTTTGTTGTACCTGCTCAATCGAACATTTCACGGAAGCATTTTTGAACACAGCGCCGAATTCGCTGTATTGAGCTTTCATTAGATTAATAGGGTTGGAAAAGCTGGAACGTGGCTAGTGTAAACATGCGGAAACTGAGCGTGCTATTTAATATTAATATTTACTTAGAAACGTCCATACTTGTCATTTAATACTTTAGTTACTTTCCGGTTACTTTTAAAAGCTCGAATGTTGTTCGATAAATAGACTCTGGGATGAAAAATATAATGTCCTGGAAATATAGAATATATTTGTGATATTTTATATTTGTGATGTTGGCCATTAACTAGAGCTTGGTTTATAATAATCAAAGCTAATCTTAAACTGCTGATTTTTAAAATCAAAATCGAATACTTTTGTAGCGTTTTTGATGTGAAAGTTATTTAAGCTGCCAAAGTTTAAAATCTTTTAAACTCGTTAAGTTAATAGAATATTTGATATAACGAAATAATAAACGAAATATTAAAATACAAAATAAAAAGCTTTTATATAAATAATATCGAACAATATTAAAGAAGAAGCGATATATTGCAGATGAGTGCCTACTGTATAGCTAAATATAATGGTTAACTGAAATTTAAAGTTGAATAATGTCGTCACCTTAAACAACGACATTTAAGATGTAAACTCAATGTAGTATGCAATTCAAAAGTGTCATTAGTAATAACTGCTAAGCTGAAATCATTTAAACGAGATAATTTAAGACGACGCCAACTTTGTTGGGACCACTGAAGTTTTGAAACAGGTATGGGAAGTGATTAATACCGATGGACTAAAGTACGGATATTCCGTAAAGACGTAAATCACACCTTCTGTTACATAATCATCTCGATCAGTCAAACATCCACGACCTCGAAATAAAAATTTCCATTGACGGAACTATCATACTCGGTAGTCCAGTCGGGTGCAAGGATTTTGAAAAAGCAGCAACCGCAAAACTCCTGTCTACATTGACTACAATGCTGCAACGTCTCGAGTCAGTCGCCAAGGTGGACCCGCATGTCGCTTTTGCCGGATTAATCAACTCCGTCCAATTTAAGTGGACAAATATAATGCGCACATGTGATTGTTCAGTTACATTGTGGTCTGATCTGTCACACATCTTATCCCAAACTTCGTCTTCTGGGACCTCGATAATGATCGGAAGTCAATATTGTGCTCGCCTTTAAAATTTGGAGGTATTATTATCGCGGATCCCGCAATCACAGCCACACTTGAACGCAAAACCTCAAACTTACTGATTTCAACATATGATTCCAGTTTAGCTGGTGAGGGCCTAAGAGAGAAGCAGAAAACCATGATTCACGAAATCAAGAAGCTACGATCACAATCACACCAGGAACGCCTCTTTAAAGTTCCGATTTTAGCGATACCCGCAGCCAGCAATATGATCGCACATGCTGCGCGCAATGGAGCGTCTTCGTGGTTAAGTGCTCTTCTGCTCAAGCATTAAAATTGTTATCTTTCTGCTAACGAATTCAGAGATGTGAATGCACGGTACGGACACACTGATCCTAATATTGGAATCAGTCATTGCATTTGCGTCACTCGAATCAGTCTTGCTCATTCCTTATCGTGTAAACGAAGAGCCATGTCTTCGATTCGGAATAATGCGGTCCACGACATCGTATCACACTACCTTAGCCGCATATGTCACTGTGTGGCCAGCAAACCTCAGCTAACCGAGGTTCCTGAAGATATTCATTTTGAACGAACAACAACCCGTGATTCAAGCGTGCACGTCGACATCGTTTTATCCGGTCTGCACAATAGTCGATTTGTGCGAACATTTTTGACTGCAGTGTTTTTGTTGTACCTGCTCAATCGAACATTTCACGGAAGCATTTTTGAACACAGCGCCGAATTCGCTGTATTGAGCTTTCATTAGAAGCGGTAAAATTAATCAAAACCACGGCTTTGATATTAACGCATCGGTTAACGAGTCTTTATCCCGATCTAGCCATAAAGATGAAACAAGACATCAGATGTGAAATCGCACGCTCAGTTTCCGCATGTTTACACTAGCCACGTTCCAGCATTTCCAACCCTATTTATCTAATGAAAGCTCAATATAGCGGATTCGGCGCTGTGTTCAAAAAGTGATTTCTCATATTATGTTGCAGGCCTAAGGCAGCTTTTTGCTCTGTAATAATGTATGAGCCCATTTGCGAATACCCCCTTAAGGTATAACATTGTATTGTAATAAATTATTATTATTTTAAAAAATATCTTACACATCGCTTAAAAACAATTTTACTTGAAATTGTAAATTAACTCCTTATATAAACACTTTATTAATTATATGGCAATTAATAATGATTTATTAATAAAAATTGAGAGGAATTACTAATTCCCCTCAATTTAGAGGGGAATAAAATTTATTTGAAAAGTCAAGAAAATGGAAAATATTTAACAAATCCAAGGTTATCTTCAAATTATCACCTAAAAATATGATCTTAGTTGATCTTTTCTTTGTGAAGGAAAACCCCTTAAATGACATTCGACAAAGGACGCTCATCATTACTTGTGAGTAGGATTTACTACCGCTACCGGATCCATAGAGAAAAACGAATTTTCTTTAAAATAATGGCGTTCATTTTAAAGCTCGGATAAAATGCATTCAATTAATGCATATAAAAAATTGTAGATTATGGATTTGCTGTTGTGCTTTAAAATAAATGTCTTGTGTGTTCATGAGGAGGGATATACACGTGTATTCATCCTTCTTTGCCAACTTAATCATCTGGCAGACGTATCGACCAATTATTAGAAAGCCGTTTGTTAAAGTGGCATTTGTATTATAAGGTGTTACTTTCAACTGATGGAAATTTCATACTAAATTAAAATATAATGAAATAGTTTGTTTAAACAAATGTACACCTAAATTATTTACTGTATTTTGGATCTGACGATGCACCGTAACATTTTTATATAATAGTCATGGCAATTAATATAAAATTATATCTTCAGGAATATTAGAGCAATATTATTGTTCCTTTATCCATCTTACTATGTTTTGGCCTCACCTAAAATACGATATTTTCCTCATCGAAAAATAATTTTCAATTAATTCTATGTAACTCTAATTTACAAAATATTATTTCCAACTCCATTGTGGGGAATTCTTTCATTATCCATAATAAACGCACTAATCTTTTTGATAAGTATGAGTTTTCAATTCTATAAAGCACTGCCTATAATATTGATTACCATTAGATTTATGATTACCATTTATGTTTAAAACTTCCGCGAGAGTAACTAAATTTTTTTCTACAAATGCGCTCTGCGAACCTATGAATTTCAACATTTTTTAAAATTTCAACTTTATATAATTATTTATTATTTATTTTTATTTAAGAAATCTTATAAAATTATAAAATTATTTATTATTATTTATAATTATTTAATTATTGATTGATTCTTTATTAAATAAAAGTTATAAAATACAAACAAGCAACTATCTCTGCTTAATTTGTGTACAACTTCTTTAAATTGATAAAAAAATAAAAAGTAAAAAATATACAAGGACTTAATCCTTATATTTACTATTAGATAATAATAAGATAAGATAATAAATATTGATCAAAAGTTCAACTTAAATTTTAATTCTAAATTAAAATTTTCAATAAACTTACGATACAAGATAGATCATTAGTGGCATTCGTCAACAATTTAAATGAATAGTTGTCCCTAAATAGTAAAATACATAACCAGTAATACACAATTATTAAACTTACGTTCCATTATCCATTTCCTCTTTCGACTGGTTACATTCACTTGGAATAGTCTCAGGAGATTTATTTGATAAAATTGATTTATTTATTTGTGTCAGAATTTCCCTTGGCGGAAATATCTTTGATGTTTGTGAAGACTTGTTTATTGACGTATTTGCAGAACTTTGTGTAGATACAACCACTATATGTTACAAAGTTTAAGTATAAGTATGAAATAAGTTAAATTTAACATTTAAGATATGAGGATGAATAACCACTACAAATGATGCTTAAATATACATTTATATTAATAAATATATTATAAATTTATATTATATTAATATACAGTTTATATTACAGTTTTTATTGTGTAAGATCCTATAAGTGATTAACTTCACATTTTATTACTACCAAGCAGTTACATCAGAAACTATTAACTTTGTATTTCAATATAAAATATGATTTTAAAATATAAATTTTATAAATAATCAATTATATTAATTATATCAATTAAAAATATTATAATTCGTTTAAGATTATATCAATTAATAAATTATTAATTTGAATTATAAAAGTAATTTAAATATCGCCGACATACTTAAATCATTTCCATTGAATAAATCGTTTCCTAATTTTACAATATATAATGAAATATATAAATTAAATACATAAAAAATTTATATTTAAATACATGATATTTAAATTTGCTATAATTTGAAAAAAGCTTGACAAATTTTCTTTATCCTAAGCTTGGACCAGGAAAATATCTTTTTAAATTTAAAAATAGACGAAAGTCGTTCTAATAAAGGGTCGTTAAAGATCGTTCTTTAACCTACTTTTGCTAAAGCTTTAATTAAATCAGATCAAAGAAAATAATAACAAAAGAATTTTTGGAGCTGGATTAAAAACGGGAAGTATCAAATAAAAATTTTCATTCCTTCTTTATCCAGATCCAATTATTTTTTTATCAATAATGGATTATTTTATCAACTATTTACAAAAACAAAAGATATTATCTTTATTAATAAAGGCAGCATTTCAACAATTTTGAACTTATGCTAATGATAACAGAAGTAATCGAAATATGGTGAACCGTTTATGGAATAAACCACATTCGTGGAAAGTCATTTATAAAAAGTCGTTCCTATAACCGATTTTTTAATTGATTGTTAATATCGATATATTTTGATATCTTCTGTTATAATCATTCGATTGGTATAAATGGCACAACTATACATTTCAATTATATACAACTTAAATTTTTTTGTACATTTGCTGAATATTTTATTGGAATTTTAAAGAATGTATAATTTTTAAAAACACTTATTACTTTAATGGAATACATAAACCAATAACTTCGGATAACTCACTAAAACATATCCGCATTAGTTAAGAAACCATAAATAGTAATTAAAGTATTAAACTATTTTTATAAATTAAGGTAGACCAATGCCCTGAAGAAATTAAAGTCTACTTTAATTTATTAATTAAAGTAGACTGTACTTAATAAATTTATTTAATTAATTACTTTAACATGACTAATAAACCAATAATATTAAAGTAGATTTTAAATAAAGTAAATATACTTTATTAAAGTAGACATTTTTAGATTATATTTTATCAACGTTGTTCGAATTTTCATTAAAAAACATAATCAATAGTATACTTGTTAATTCTAAAACATTAGCTTCGATTGCAGATAGCATTTTCTAATCTATACTTAGAACTGTTCGAACAGTGAAGGGGATTTCAAGTGTTCGATAAACATCAGTGCCTAGAGAAAGACAGCACACACCGGCAGTGTCCTGATATACTACCAAACTAAAGAATTATAAACATCACATTTTACAAGTAATATCACTTTGATCCCATTTAAGTGAAACCCACGAACTCAGATTATTTGGTACAACAATTATTTTAGTTAGCAAAACAATTTTTGTTATTAAATTTATTAAAGACTTACATTTATTCTCGGCGTCTTCATAAGTATTACGTTTTCGAGAAAACAGTGAGCGATTCCGATGAGATGACTTCTTTGTAGCCTTGTCGTCATCATTCCGGTGATTAGAACGTTCCGCAGGTTTCGATGACAGCGATCGCCAATGTGATTTTTGTTTATCGCTTTCAGAACGTGCACGCTTCAATGCCAATTCCTGATTTTCAATATGTATTTCATTCGCTTCTTTTTCAATCTGCTTAGGAATATAACCGATGCGGTAGGAATTACGAATGAGCAAACTGATGACAATACGACCGCAATCAACTGTTTGCAATGCGGTTCTAGCTGGCGGTTGATCAACGGTCGTAGAAGCAGCAGTTCCGCTGGCAGAATTATTGCTAAATAATTTCATACCGGAATCGACAACAACTTCGTCACTGGTAAATATTGTAGGTGCAAATACAGTTGATATGTTTTCGACCGTCATTCGATTTGACGAATGATCCATTGCTATTTCACTGAGGAAACGCATCAGAAATATAAGTACGTGTAAATTTGGCTTCGTTAAAAGCAAGCAACATGCCAACAGCGGATCATATTCACGTGTGGCTTTGTAATGCTTTATGGTGCCAATAAATGTTTCGTGGAAGATTGATGGTATTAAACCACCAGGAATATTACGAATGAATCGTTTCAATATCGAACAAAGATCAAATGGATTACAGCTTTTAAATTGATAATTGCCTTTTACAATGTTATCCTATAAAAATATGAATTTTATTCGTATAAAATGATCATTTGAAAATTTCAACAAAATTGATTAAATTAATACAAAATTATTTAAAATAACAATAACTTGATATTCGTTTATTCATAAATTATATCTTTTCAATCATTTCAATAATTTAACAAAATGCTTATATTTTGATAGATTTAAATTAAATTATAAAATTGTTCAATATAAAAAATATCAAAAATGCAACTGGCAAGAATAGCGATAACTTTATAAACCTTTTCATTTTAATAGATAACATCTTACATTATTATAAATTACAAAAAAAACATTATAATTATGTTATTATAAATAATATATAATGTCAAAAACATTAACATCATTAAAATTATAATCTATTTGGAAAAAAATAACAAAGTAACATAATAATGCCTTTTTTTATTAAATAGATGTTCAAACAATTATTTTATATTATATAAAATAATAGTTTATATATTTTTATATTATTTTATACTTATTTTATATTATATAAAGATTAAAAATAATGATAAAAATTAATAATTTTGATAAAAAATATAAGATATTAAATAATTTATTTATAAATAATTAAATAATAATTAAATAATTAAATAATAATTTATTTTTTGAAGTAATAATTGTGATAAGATTATAATTTATATCAAGAAAAAAAGTCAATTTTTATGAATTGACTTATAAAATACAGACGATGTATCAAAATAAGGAATAGAGACCATCGTGACTTCTACTGTATTTATTCTATTTTGATTTGTTCTTCCTTTTATGGAAAAGTCACTTAATTTTATCTCATAAATTGATATAAGATTTTATTTTAGTTAAAAGTTAAAATTGAAATTTAAAAAAGTCAATTATTATGAATTGACTAATAAATAACAGACGATATATCAGGATAAGAATTAGATGTCATCAGGAGGAACTGCTTTGTTATCATGTTTCTGACCCTATTCCTCTGTAGGGGACTATCCCATATGTCCTTATCACCTCTATAAACGCACTATATTGAGAGTGTCTATTTTAATTTATAAATAAAAAATAATGCTAAATAAAATGGATTTATAATAAATAATCAGCTCAAATAACTGAGTCTGTATTTTATAAATAAAAAATAATTGTAATCGGAATACTGAATTTTAATCGCGAAATCCTTTAAGCATCCTTATCTTGTTGTTCCAAAGTTAATTCTACTAAAAATGGTAGTTCCTTCATGTTAAACTATCGATAATGCAGATGGGGATCAAATATCTAATTATAATACAAAGGATATTATTTATTATCCATCCATAAAAATCAGCAAAATGATTAGAGGTCATTAGGAGGAACTGCTATGCTATCAGGTTTCGGCCCCTAACTCCTCTACCCAACATAGCAGCGGGGCCAAATACATGCTAATGATGTATTTCCTCTGAAATAACTATCTAGTATCTTATTCTAATACAAAGTATATTATTTATTATCCATCCATAAAAATTTGCCACTTAAGAGTTTAAATTTATTCTTTATATTATTGTGTTGATTTATATATTTTACTATTTTCTGCTTGATGTTATTTTTATAGTAACCTAGTTTAAAATATGTATCTATTAAATTATTTAAATGATTTTGAAGAAAGCCAATATCATTACATATTGTTGCAATTCTTAAAATTTCATTATTTAATGTATTATATTTTATATTATATGGTATGCATGAATGCTCATGCAAAAATATGTTTCTTGTAAATTTAAATATGTCATCTTTATTGAATAAAAATTATTAGAATTAAATAATAATTTTATTATTTAATATTAAATAATAAATATTAGTTTGATTTTATTTTCATATAAAATTATTAAAATATAATTATAAAGTTATATATAAACTTAAAGTTTAAAATTGAAATTCAAAATAAAAATCAATTTTTAAAAATTGATATAACTTTGTATACATGATGATGTGGGTTCAATATATTTAGTGTATGCAATATGCACGTTGAAGTGCAACAATGCTTTTCGAGTTGTTGTCAAGTCATGGAATAAAATCCATTAAATTTGTATACCAACTTTTTATTGTTTTAAAAGTATACTGTTGTATACATTAATGATTATGGAAAAACATAACAATTCATATTTATGATACATTGAAATCGTCTTGTTGGTAGTCGGTTGAATTTCATATTGTTGAGATATTTCCGAACCTCTTCGACTAACTTGTATTTTAGCTGGCTACATAATAGCTTCAGCTATCAGGTCGCATTACGACAGAAAGCATGCTGTCCAGACAACTCCACAGGCGGGACTCATCTGTCGTAATGCGACCTGATAGCTGAAGCTAGTATGTAGCCAGCTAAAATACAAGTTAGTCGAAGAGGTCCGAAAATATCTCAACAAAATTTATATTTATATAAATTTAAAATTTAAAATACAAATTAATTTTTTATGAATTGACTAATAAATAATATACGATGTATCCGAATAAGGATTAGAGATAATCAGGAGGAACTGTCATGTTATCAGGTTTCGACTCATATTCCTCGACCCAACATAGCAACGGGCCAAATACATGTTATTATGTATATTCAAATGAAAGCCATCGAAAACTCTTCTCAATAGTAAACTAATAATTAAGTTTTGCAATAAAAAAAACTTTCAAATGTCAATCAACGCTGCAATAATTCTTACTTGTTTTCTTCTGATTTTGGTTTTATGTAGATGTAAATACTTGATGATTGAAACACTATTTTAGATTTAAAAAAACTACCTATTTATTTGTGTTACAAATAACGCCATTTGGTGTTTCATCGATACATTTTTTTTTCTCGTAAAATAACGTTGGGAAATGTTTATTGTCGTACATAATATTGAATAACTTACAATTATAACATTTTGACGCGATATGGATCCAGATTTACGAAGTAAACCCTCGAGATGTTTATAATTTCTTATCTCATCGACCATCAGAATAAGGAAACTATAAAACAGAAAAAATTAAATAATAACAAACGGGATAAAAACTTCAAATTTAAATGTGTTGTGTAAAGCAATTAAGAGTTGATGTTGTCGATAGAAGCTGAAATGCCCAAAAATTCAATTGCTGTATTTAATTTCATTTTTATAATCATCGTTCTGTTGTGAAACTTAAAAGTTTTAAAAAATTACTTAATAGTTTAAATATACCACGTACTACATGGTTTATTCAAAATTAATATTTGCGGTCCTCCTCTGCATTAAGTAGTGGGAGGTACCTGGCACTGATGATTCGAAATAATGACGAAACGGTACTAGTTCCGTTTTGTCGATTCCTTTGTGGCTTCCACATTGATATATAAACAAGTCCCCATAGGATTCTCTTACTATTCTTTTAAAATATAATAAGATGGCAGATCAATAGAGTGAATGCGCTGGCAATAGTCAGTGGTATTAGCTAATGATCATGATCTTTTTTGTGAAGCATGTAATACTTAGATTGCTAGAGAATGCCTAGCTCAAGGTATGTTTTGACATATTCGAGCCGTCTGCCAGTCCTCCTCTGCATCCAGTAGTGGGAGGCACCTGGCACTGATGAGTCAAAATAACGACAAAACGGTACCTGGTATCGTTTTGTTAATTCCTTCGTGGCTGCTACATTGATATATAAACAATTTCCTATAGGATTCTCTTACTTTTCTCTTGAAATATAATAAGAAGATGGCAGATAAATAGAGAGAATGCGCTGGCATTAGCCAGTGCTCTTGGCAAATGATCCTTTTGGTGAAGCATGTACCTAGTTTGCTAGAGAATGCCTAGCTCTATGTACCATTTGATCTACTCGTGCCGTCTGCCGGTCCTCCTCTGCATCCCGTAGTGGGAGATACCTGGCACTGATGAATCAAAACAATGACGAAACGGTACTAGTTATAGTTTTGTCGATTCATTCGTGGCTGCCACATTGATATATAAACAAGTTCCCACGGGATTCTATCACTTTTCGTACCTCTCCTTGAGCATGTCCAGCTCAAGGTATGTTTTGACATATTCGTGCCGTCTGCCAGTCCTTCTCTGCATCCAGTAGTGGGAGGCACCTGGCACTGATGAGTCAAAATAACGACAAAACGGTACCTGGTATCGTTTTGTCAATTCCTTCGTGGCTGCCACATTGATATATAAACAATTTCCTATAGGATTCTCTTACTTTTCTCTTAAAATATAATAAGAAGATGGCAGATAAATAGAGAGAATGCGCTATCATTAGCCAGTGCTCTTAACTAATGATCCTTTTGGTGAAGCATGTACCTAGTTTGCTAGAGAATGCCTAGCTCTATGTACCATTTGACCTACTCGTGCCGTCTGCCGGTCCTCCTCTGCATCCCGTAGTGGGAGATACCTGGCACTGATGAATCAAAACAATGACGAAACGGTACTAGTTATAGTTTTGTCGATTCATTCGTGGCTGCCACATTGATATATAAACAAGTTCCCACGGGATTCTATCACTTTTCGTACCTCTCCTTGAGCATATCCAGCTCAAGGTATGTTTTGACATACTCGTGCCGTCTGCCGGTCCTCCTCTGCATCCAGTAGTGGGGTGTACCTGACACTGATGAATCAAAACAATGACGAAACGGTACTAATTATCGTTTTGTCGATTCTTTCGTGGCTGCCACGTCACTATACAAACAATTTCCCAAGGAAAACTCTCAATTTTCTATTAAAATTAATATCAAATGAATTCTAACGTAACGATAAAAGTACGTTAAAATTAATTAAATGAATTATGTTACGCAAGGC
>WNNJ02001067.1:0-58671 GCA_012934845.2 Pomphorhynchus laevis | reverse complement strand
ATATATAATATATATAATATATATAATATATATATCTGATTCTACATATATATCAAACCGTACATTTCGCGTCTATTCTAACTTTCTCTCTCCCATCCTTCTTCCATCCCGTTCGGTGTTCCACAAGGTTCAGTATTAAGCACTATGCTTTTCTCTCTTTTCTCGGTGATTTGTCTTCGATTTCTTATAAATTTAACTTCCATGTTATGCAATATGCTGATGACATTCTCATCTATGCTCATGCACCTGTTTATCGTATTCACGATCGTAGTGTTTCTGCTTCCAACTGTCTTGTCTCAATTTCCAATCATATTTCTTCCCTTCGCCTTTCTCTGAATCCTGATAAATCCAAAATTATGTCAATCCTACCTCGACGCATCGGCTTAGAACCTCCCTCCGTATCATTAAATCATACAATTCTTCCTACCGTTGACAATCTCGTTTTCCTATGCTTTCATTTCGACAACAGACTTTCACATAAAACCTTTCGTTAGAGATAAAGTACGCTTATCTACCCTGATTCTTCACAGCCTCCGTCAAATTCGTAGATTGATTGATTTCCCTTAAAGTATGACTCTTATGTCTTCTCTCATTTTCTCAAGACTTATTACCGTCTTAGTCTATTTTCCAACTCACGTAAATCCACTCTTCTTCCTTTACTCCTTCTGGCAGCATAAGTCTATTTCCATAAGTCTATTTTCCAACTCACGTAAATCCACTCTTCTTCCTTTACTCCTTCTGGCAGCATAAAATAATCACTTCATTCAACTCTAAGACTCTCTGGCATACTTTTAACTCAATCCTGGCTCGTTCCTCTACGCCTTGCAACATCAATGCTAATGATTATTCGTCATTTCTCCAGACTAAAGTATCCACGCTGCTCTCTCACACCCCGGTCTCCATCCTATTCCACTCTGCCCAGTCTACTCTCATCCTTCCCGAACTCTTTCATCTTCTCCCTGTATCACCTACAGAAGTATCATCTGTCCTCATGTCCTTGCCCAACAAAACCTCACCTGCCGATCCCCTGCCTACCCACATATTGAAATCTATATGCTCATCGATATCCCCATTTCTCACAACCTTGTTTAACTCGTCCATCCGCAGTCGTATCTTCCCTTCACACTGGAAATTCGCAATCGTTCGTCCCCTCCTTAAGAAACAATCGCTCGACCCCTCCTTTCCTTCCAGCTATCGCCCCATTTCACTACTCCCTACTCTTTCTAAGCTCTTAGAACGCCTCATCTTAATACAAATCAACGCTTATCTCTCCTCATCCAATCTGTACCCTCCTTTCCAACCCGCTTTCCGCTCTAATCACTCGACAGAAATCGCATGCATAAAAGTGTACAACGACTTACTCATTTCTCGAGACAAGGCTCTATATAGTGTTCTCATCTCCCTGGACCTCTCCTCCGCATTCGACATTGTCGACCACTCCGTCCTCCTTTCTCGCCTTCGTTATGATTACGGCTTTTCTTCCTCCTCCGTAGCTTGGTTCGCCTCATATCTATCCGACCGTTCCTTTCGCGTCTGTTCTAATTCATCATCCTCCCCTCCCATCCCTATTTTTTGCGGGGTTCCACAAGGTTCAGTCCTAGGTCCCCTGCTTTTCTCTCTTTTGCTTGGCGATCTCTCTCCATTTATCAAACCTTACTCCTTTAACGTCATGCAATACGCCGATGACATTCTAATCTATGCTCATGCACCCGCACATCGCATACACGATATCGCCATTTCTGCCTCCAACTGTCTCTCTTCTATCTACAAGCGTCTCTCCAATCTCCATCTCGTTCTAAACGCCGAAAAGTCCAAAATAATGTGGATCCTTCCCCGTAAACCAAGCATATCTCCTCCCATTGTATCTTTTGCCTCATCGATCATCCCTGTAGTCCACAATCTCACTTTCTTAGGCTTCCATTTCGATGATCACCTTTCCCTTAAACCCTTCGTCCGTGACAAGGTCCGCTCGTCTAACTTAATTCTTCGTGACATCCGCCGTATCCGCCCCCTTATCGACTTCCGTTCTTGTATGTCTCTTCTTTCATCGCTTCTTTTCCCTAAAATCGATTACTGCCTTAGCCTTTTCGCCAATTCTCCAAAATCCATCATCCTACCCCTACAACGAATAATCAACACTGCCGTTCGAGTGCTCTTTCGCCTCCGTCGCTTCGACCACACATCCACATATTTTGCCAACTCTCCTGGCCCACCATCCACATCCGCATCAAACTCCGCCTTCTTCTCATTACTTTTCGTCTCATCGCTGTCGGCTCCCCATCGTTCATCAACCTTCCTTTCTTAGACGATACTCGCCCCACCTCGCTATCGCTTCGTTCCTGTCATACCCTCTTACTCCACGTTCCTAATTACTCCAACAACTACGGTCTCCGATCCTTCCTCGTCGCCGCCTCACTCGCCTGGAATCAACTCCCTCTCGACGTCCGCCGCGCTCCCTCTTTTATCACATTCAAACACCTCCTCCGTTCACACCTTCTCGACGCCTGATTCACAGTTTTGTTTTTGTTGTGGTCATGTAAGCGTGCGCTGGCACGCATTTGCCACGTTAAAATAAATCTTTTTTTTACAACGCATCATCAACGAAGCCGTCCGAATTCTCCTCCGTCTTCGTCGTTTTAATCATACATCCCACCATCTTGTTTCTATCGATTGGCCTACCATTTATTGTCGTGTTCAAATTCATCTTATCATTTCTTTTCGCCTTATAACTTCTCATACCCCTTCATTTCTCAACCTTCCTTTCCTCGACATCTCGTCCTGTGTAATGTGCTCAGCGTTATCGTAATTACCTTCTTTTACATGTCTCAAACTACTCTACCTCTTTTGGCTTCCACTCCTTCGTTATGGATGCTCCTCTCTCTTGGAATCATCTGCCCATTAATATCCGCCAATCAACATCAATGCCGTGCTTAAACCGCCAAATCCAATTCCATTTCAACAATTAACTAATTAATCTGTGACTTTTGCTGTTCTTTTTTGTTAGTGGTCATATAAGCGTGCAGCTTGCACGCATTTGCCACGTTAAATAAATTATCATTATTCCTCGTCGCCGACCAACTCGCCTGGTATCAACTCCCTCTCGACGTCCGCCGCGCTCCCTCCTTTATCACATTCAAACACCTCCTCCTTTCACACCTTCTCGACACATGATTTACATTTTTGTTTTGTTGTGGTCATGTAAGCGTGCGCTGGCACGCATTTGATACTTTAAAAATAAATCTAATTTTTTTACATAAAGTGATGATTTTATGGTGCAAGGAGTTGCATTTGTTACGTAGTAGGTTGAGATGAGACTGCCGATGAGTGAGATAGAAATCACCGAGAGACATAAATAGAGCGAGTGAACCTCACGTCTAAGAGAGCGGTAATAGACTCGAATAACATAATGGAGTGGACGCTTTGAAAGTAGGTATCAAAAATCAAACCATAGAGCACGTTGCAAGCAACATGAAAGTGATGCTTGAAAGGCACAAGATCAAGAGTGGATGATGATCTTGGATATTATCGTCTTTCTTCTTGACTCTTGTTCAGAGTCAAGAAGAAAGGCGATATAGTGTGGAGATAATAATGATACTGTGAGAGAGGTTAGAGAAGATTTGAGTAAGGCAGATCGGAGAGGATGGAGATCGAGATTTCTCTAAAAGCGAAGTAGTATGGTAGGTGTGTGAGGTGGGTGTGTGGTTAGAAGTGTGATCAATCTTGACGAAAGTGATAAGATAGACCAGGATCGGAGATGGACAGTGAAGTGTAGGCAGAAAAACGATCGTGATAGCGATTATGTCGAGTGGCTCAGCAAGCATATGTGTAGGGGCAATGGAGATAAGTTTGTAGTTGTACTCGGATATATGTTGATGAACCGGATGAAATCGGTGGAAGAGGGGCGGTCGAGGCGGATGTTGAAGTAGCTAAAAACGAGTGAAGGTATGGAGGACAAATAACAGGGGGCACGAAGTCAGCGAGTTCGGTAAATAATAGGGAGGTAGATGCGAAGAGACGCGGGGTGACGAGCGAATGAGACAATGTTGTCATGATTAGAGAATTTAGAAGGGGATGAGCTGAGGGGGTAGGATTTGACTAGTGAGCAACCGGCAGAGAGCAGATTGCAAATGGAGCGATCGCCGGAATCGGAGTGGCTGGATTTGGTGAGGCAGGAGATATCGATGGATTGCTTGGTGAAGAGGTTGATTATGATATCGGAATTATGGAAAATAGATCTAGTTTTGAGGAGGTCGAGGCGAAAACCGTGTGAGTAGGTGATATGGGCTAGCAGAGAAGACACAGAGGGGAGATGGATCGCCATCGAATTTTTGGGCGGGTATGGACAACTTGAAAAATGTTGTCGGTGTTTCGGATAGAGAGAGGGACGTTTCGGCGTTTTCCTCTCGACGGCGTTTTGCGATGCGGGCAGAAGAGATTTGAGCGATTTCGGAAGAAGTGCGATCGGGGAAAATGCGGGTGACTTAAGAGGATATAAGTTGAACTCGTTAGGTGTGGATAGAGGACGGATGAGAGCGATTGTTGAAAACAATTTTCAGGATATGGGGTTGAGAAGGATTAAATTGGGAAGGTATTTAAGACGGAAAGACTATGGGAGGTATGATCGAAGCGGCGAAGACGCAAGAGGACACGAGCAGCAGAGTTTATGATACGATTGAGAGCTAAATGATAAATCATTTTATTTACAGTGGCATATTCAATAAAATGCTTGCAGGACCACTAAAAATTATACACAAAATGCATAATAAAGTTTTAACAAAATAAAATCACTTGGCAGTTGAGATTAGGAATTTGAGAAGAGAATACGCTTGAAAGATGTCAAATAAGTCTATGTATGAATGTCAACAGGCAAAAGTTCCTGTCTAAAAGTGCATCAATAGAGTAAGATCGATGCCAAATGTTTGAAGATTATATTTGTAACGTTTCTGGATATATTATTATTTGTTGACAACATTACGACAAATAACCATTACATCAATGATTATTATAAATCCGCCATGGCCGGTTCCAAGCCGTGCTGAGAAAGGAGGAGGGTATTATAAACAAGACCCGTTTATCAATTAGACGCAAGGAAAGAACTAAATCGACTGTATGCAAGGCTAAATAAACAAACTAAATGACTAATCTAAACGAACGGACTTTACGACAAATAATCATTACATCAACATTACATCATACCATCGTAAAAACTATCAAAATAAAGATATTACGAAACATTGATAATTGACGAAAATTAAAAGAAATTTAGAATTGAATTATCTTAAATGCTGATTATTAAAAAAGCAAAAATAAAAGTAATAGTAAAAAAATAAAATTAAAGATATCGGAAAAAAATTATTTTAACTTGGCAAATGCGTGTCAGCGCACGCTTACATGACCACAACAAAACAAAACAGTAAATAAGGTGTCGAGAAGGTGTGAACGGAGGAGGTGTTTGAATGTGATAAAGCAAGGAGCGCGGCGGACGTCAAGAGGGAGTTGATTCCAGGCGAGTGAGGCGGCGACGTGGAAGGATCGGAGACGATAGTTGTTGGAGTAATTAGGAACGTGGAGTAAGAAGGTATAACGGGAACGCAGTGATAGCAAGGTGGGGCGAGTGTCGTCTAAGAAAGAACGGTTGATGAACGATGGGGAGCCGACAGCGATGAGACGAATGGTAACGAGAAGGCGGAGTTTGATGCGGATGTGGATGGTGGGCCAGGAGAGTTGGACAAAATATGTGGATGTGTGGTCGAAGCGACGGAGACGAAAGAGCACTCGAACAGCGGTGTTGATTATTTGTTGTAGGGGTAGGATGATGAATTTTGGAGAATTGGCGAAAAGGCTAAGGCAGTAATCGAAATATTGTGAATTTTTGGAAAACTACTTTGGCTACTTTTTTCGTTCTTAAAAATTTGCAAACTATTAAATATATTCAAGTCTTGGATCGCAAAATTGCGCAACTGAAGTCCGTGCTTATAATTGGAATAATAATAAAGGAATGACACAATGTGCACGCTTATTTAACTGTCATTTTCACTAGCAAGAATTTTAAATTATATAGTTGTTTCGGATTTTGTCTTAAGATTCCAACATAAAGAACTAGGCAATATGAAGAGCATATGTTCTGCATTTTTTCGATTTTTTAAAAAACTGCATCTCAAAAACTGTTTATTCAACTATACAGATTTTGATTTCCTGAAGATTATACTAGGAACTATCGAAATATTGAGAATTTATAACAGAACTTAATTTTCTTAAGCAGACATTTTTATGGATGAATTAATAAATGTAAAGTTAATTACAATTGTGCCTTTGTAATTGTTAAGTGTGTTTTATTCTCGCCTAGTCGCATTAGTTTATTTGAATATTTATTCACAAAAGCAATTGAACTAAGTCTAATATGTTGAGCTCAGCTTTTGCATGAGCTGTCATAGAGTTCCGCGCAATCACAGCTTTTTTAACTTTCTAATGTATTATTGTTTTACCAGCTTTGATGTTTGCGATAACATCTCGAGAAGTTAGAATTAATGTCATGTTATACGCTCATACAATTATAAATGAATGATATTGCAGATAATTGAACCGTAATTTATAAATTAACGATACTACAGATATAAAAGCAGACGATAATTGATTGACGTGGATATAAAGTCTCACACTTCATCATTAATTGATGTTATTTCAAAGTTTATGGTATTTTCAAGCCTATATGCATATACGATTTAACTACAGTTCAGCAAAACGTACACATTTATACTTGTTCTCCCGGATTCACTACGCTTTACCGGTTTGCTAAGCCGTAGAAACAAGTGATCGGTAATTTGAATTGCCGTAACAACTTAGATTTGAAAGTAGATTTAAATTCGGACTTGGGTCTATGTTAGACAGTTTATCTTTTGCATATAATTGGTGTGTAGTCGAAATATATTAGGTGCCCGGTTTGATTAAACTCTCTCTGAGTTCATGTTGACCCCACTGAACAAAGTAAACCCGGTTGTTTTAACTTAACAACATATTAAGATCAGGCAGGTCTACACATAAAACGTCTTCAGTGATTCGACAACATCAGTACGGAAGAATGCTTAACTCGAAACTGTGTGCTTGACGAAAGCAAAACATTATTGATAGTAGAATTGCTACCGTTTGAGCTATAGGAACTTTGTCAATATATTATTTGTCAGTTTAATGAGGACTGCATAGACACTCAGATCGCTTAACTTCTTGTCTCAACAGTAGAAATTTTATTATTTAAGAACACGTAATTTAGGAAGCATTTAATTCAATGTCGTTAATTTATAAATTAACGACATTGATGGATTAAAATTTGCAGTGAAACGACTGGTTGGGAACAGCTGGTTAAGCAGGATAATGTGTTTTATCGTTGAACGAAATATTAGAAGAATCCATCCAATATAAAGCCGTAATAATATAGAAACGACGAAAATTACATTTTGTAAATTGAATGAAATATAGTGAAAATGAACAGTGAAAATAAGATGCAGCGAAAATGTTTCGTTTCAAAACAATGAAGACAAACAACTTTAAGAGCTGATATATACAATAATTTGCAAGAGATCGTCCAAGATATAACAATAACGAAAAATATTAATCGACGAACGATATCTATCGACGAACAATATTAGACGATCGATATTCATCGACGCATGAATTAGCAATGCCTAAGCAGAAGAGTACCTCTTTTTCGTTTAATAAGAACACGATATTGGGCCAAAATCTGCAATCAAACAAAAACCTGATTTTGTTACATTCGAAATGGGTTGGCTCGTTAGATTGTGAAATATGGACAATAGTCAATGTCTTTGAGTCTTCGCGAAGTAAAATTAAAACGGCGCCGTTTTTGTGGCTTTTGCACGAGTGCTAAATTAGCATTATCATTTAACGTCAACTCAAAGGATCGGCCAAACAGTGCATCCATATCAAAAAATGTGATTGAACCAGTAATGGCTCTTCTATCCAAAATGACCAGTATCATGATTTGTCTGTAGAATTAAATGCGCCCGCTTGTGCCTGTTTAGTTATAGTTGTACCTACACTCTCCCGATGTAGTAATGACTTTGATGGTGTCGATGACTGTCAATCTCAAACAATAAAAAAAGATTTATTTTAACGTGGCAAATGCGTGCCAGCGCACGCTTACATAAGCACAACATTGAACGGAGGAGGTGTTTGAATGTGATAAAGGAGGGAGCGCGGCGGATGTCGAGAGGGAGTTGACACCAGGTGACTGAGGCGGCGACGAGGAAGGATCGGAGACCGTAGTTGTTGGAGTAATTGGAAACGCGGAGTAGCATGGAGTTAAAAGAATGCAGCGATGGCGAGGTGAAGCGAGTGTCGTCTAAGAAAGGAAGGTTGATGAACGATGGGGAGCCGACAGCGATGAGACAAAAAGTTACGAAAAGAAGGCGGAGTTTGATGCGGATGTGGATGGTAGGCCAGGAGAGTTGGGCGAAATATGTGGATGTGTGGTCGAAGCGACGGAGACGAAAGAGCACTCGAACGGTGGTGTTGATTATTCGTTGTAGGGGTAGGATGATGGATTTTAGAGAATTGGCGAAAAGCTTATGCAGTAATCGATTTTAGGGAAAAGAAGCGGTGAAAAGAAGAGACATACAAGAACGGAAGTCGATAAGGGGCCGGATACGGCGAATGTCACGGAGAATTAAGTTAGGCAAGCGAACCTTGTCACGGACAAAGGGTTTAAGGGAAAGGTGATCATCGAAATGGAAGCCTAAGAAAGTGAGATTGTGGACTATGGGGATGATCGAAGAGGCAAAATATACAGTGGGAGTAGATATGTTTGGTTTACTGGGGATAATCCACATTTTTTTGGACTTGTCGGGGTTTAGAACGAGATGGAGATTGGAGAGACGTTTGTAGATAGAAGATAGACAGTTGGATGCAGAAATGCAGATATAGTGTATGCGATGTGCGGGTGCATGAGCATAGATGAGGATGTCATCGGCGTATTGCATGACGCTAAAGGAGTAAGGTTTGATAAACGGATAGAGATCGCCAAGCAGAAGAGAGAAAATCAGGGGACACAGGACTGAACCTTGTGGGACCCTGCAAAAAAACAGGGATGGGAGTGGATGATGAATTAGAACAGACGCGAAACAAACGGTCGGATAGATATGAGGCAAACCATGCTACGGAGGAGGAAGAAAAGCCGTAATCATAACGAAGGCGAGAAAGGAGGATGGAGTGGTCGACAATGTCGAATGCGGAGGAGAGGTCGAGGGAGATGAGAACACTATATAAAGCCTTGTCTCGAGAAATGAATAAGTCGTTGTACACTTTTATGCATGCGATTTCTGTCGAGTGATTAGAGCGAAAAGCGGATTGGAAAGGAGAGTACAGATTGGATGACGAGAGATAAGCGTGTATCTGTATTAAGATGAGGCGTTCTATGAGCTAAGAAAGAGTAGGAAGTAGTGAAATGGAGGGATAGCTAGAAGTAAGAGAGTGTCCGAGCGATTGTTTCTTAAGAAGGGGACGAACGATTGCGGATTTCCAGTGTGAAGGGAAGATTCAACTGCGAATGGACGAGTTAAACAAGGTTGTGAGAAATGGGGATATCGATGAGCATGTGGATTTTAATGTGAGTTGGCAGGGGATCGGCAGGTGAGATTTTGTTGGGCAAGGACATTAGGACAGATGATACTTCGGTAGGTGAGACAGGGAGAAGATGAAAGATTTCCGGAATGATGATAGGCGGTGCAGAGTGGGATAGGATGGAGACCGGGGTGAGAGAGAGCAACGTGGATACTTTAGTCTGGAGAAATAAATAATAATCATTGGCTTTGATGTTGCACAGCAAAGAGGAACGAGCAAGGATTGAGTTAAAAGTATGCCAGAGAATCTTAGAGTTGAATGAAGTGATGATTTTATGCTGCCAGATGGAGTTGCATTTGGTACGTAGTAGGTTGAGATGAGACCGGCGAAGAGCAAGTTAGGAATCACGAAAAGACGGAGTGATCGAGCGGAAATCACGTCTGAGAGAGCGGTGATAGACTCGAAAAGCATGGCGGAGTCGACGCTTTGAGAGTAGGCATTGGATGTCAAACAATGGGTCACGGTGCAAGCGACGGTGTGGGTGAGACTTGAAGTGCAATAGAATATCGAGTGTGGATGTGAGTTCAGAGTCGAAAAGAAAGTCGAGATCGTGAGGAGATGAATATGTTATTGTGGGATAGGATAGAGACGATTTGAGTAAAGCAGAGCGGAGAAGGAAGAGGCCAAGATTTCTCCAAGGGCGACGTAGGATTGTAGGTTTGTGAGGAGGAGTGTGGTTGTGAGTGAGATCACGGGTGACGAGAAAGTGATCGGATAGACCAGGATCATAGATGGACAGTGAAGTGTAGTCAGCAAAATGATCAGGGACAGCGAAGTTGTCGAGTGCCCTACCAAGGATATGTGTGGGGGCAGTGGATATTAGTTTGTAATTATAGTCGGATAGAATGTTGATGAACCGGATGGAATCCGTAGAAAGGGGGCGGTCTAGGCGGATATTAGTTTGTAATTATAGTCGGATAGAATGTTGATGAACCGGATGGAATCCGTAGAAAGGGGGCGGTCTAGGCGGAAGTCATCTAGAACGAGTGAAGGGATTGAGGACAAAGAACAATGAGAAAGGAGGTCAGCGAGTTCGGTAAAAAATAATGATGTAGAAACTGATGAACCAGGACGGTATACAATGGCGAGATCTAGAGTGATCGGGCTAGAAGTACGACAAGTGAGCAATTCAAAATAGCAAGGGCTGAAAGGGGGATTGATTTTGCGAAGAGACGCGGAATGACGGGCGAATGCGATAATGCCGTATTGATTAGAGAATTTAGAATAGTATTCCCTTTCAATTTAGAAGGGAATTTAAAAGGAATTTTGCGAAGATGGGGCGGGCGGATTCGACTATGGAGAAACCGGCAGAGAGCAGACGGCGAATGGTAAGGTCGTCGGAATCTGAGTGCCAGAATTCGGTAAGGCAGAAGATATCGATGGATTGCTTGGTGAATAGGTTGAGGATAAGATAGGATTTATTTAGAATAGATGTAGTGTTGAGGAGGCCGAGCCGGAAACCGTGTGTGGTGGCGAAAAAGTATAGTGGTGAAAACACATAGGGGATGGAGCGCCATCGAATTTTGGGACGGGTGTGGACAACTTGAAAATTTCCGTCTGTTTCGGATGGAGAATGATGTTTCGCCGTTTTCCTCGCGACAGCGTTTTTCGATTTGGCAGATGAGAGTTGAGCGATTTCAGAAAGGTTGCGATCGGGGAAATTGAGTTGTTGAAGATGACATAAGTTTAAATCGTTGAGAGAGGACAGAAGACGCGTGAGAGCAATGCTTGAAAAATAATTTTTATGAGAGGGGGCTGGGAAGGATTAGATTGAGAAGATTTGTTTAGACGGATGAATGCGACAGGGGGATGTCTTTGAAAAAGGATAGTTTATCCGCAGGAACAATGGACGAGAGGATGGATTTGAAGGCGGAATAAACGTGGTCGAGATGCTCTTGTGGATATAAGGAGTTGGAAGGAGTGATATTAGTGACGATGACGCAACGATCGCGAGAAGGAAAGCGCTTTGTAAAGAAGGACGACTGACGTGAGTGGGTGAGATCACGATAGAAGAGCTGGCAGTTAATGATTTGGAGGGATTTGTTTTGACGACGGGAGACATAGAGGATAATCAAATCAGCTAACTGAGTCTACGTATTAAATATAATTATAAAATAAACAAAACATAATAATTCTAAATCAAAATTTAATAATTAAATAATAAAATAAATTATTGTTTTAAGATTTTGTGTAATTATATTAAAGAGGGTGTCAAGCGATGTGAGGAAAGGTTTAGAGTGGAAGGATCGTGGAGGTTGGTGAAGGTGATTTTGATTGATGGATGCAAGTTATTGAGAAACGAGACGGGAAGGACGGGACGGGGGTGTCGAGGAGTGAAGATGACATGGAATGGGATGTGTATATGGTGGCAGGGTCGGTGGGTGAAGAAAGGACATTTGAAGCGACGAGGGTAGTTTGAGTTGACGTGTTGTATGTTGTTATGTGCTTATTGGAATGGTTGCGGATTAGTTTGTTGGCACAAAAACCACATACGAAGTCTTCTTTAGACTTATTCGTGTCGCAGGCGATTGTTGTCCAGACGCTGCAGTCGTGTATCGAGCACTGTACTTGCAGTTGTCCAAAGTTGGTGTCGGTCTTAGTTGTTTTCTTACGTCCTCCCATTAACTCTAAAAATTCTGCAAGCGGATCGAGCGAAACTGGATTGATCTGGAACTGGATTGATCTGGGATGTATGTTATTTATCTCAAACGTTTTTTAAAAGTTTGAGATAAAAGTTTGCATACTTATAAACAATTAAAAACGACAAAACGCTATCTTTATTCTTCAATCTCAGTGTACTTCTTTAGGCAACCAAACTCCTACTATAGACAAGGACCAATGCATACTTATAAATACCAAACATCAGAACGTTTTCTCAAACTGTATACCTCACTTATAATCGTCTAGCTCTGGCCGGTCTTAAAATGTGTTATTCAGTGGTATTCTTGAATCAAATGCTGAGAATTCTCAGTCCAGTTTGGATGATGATACATCTAATTTACGTGATGTTTTTCTCAGCTCTTGCTAAAGCGCGATGACGAGTTAGCTTATTGTCTGGAAGTTCGGAAGTTATTCCTTCTTGCTAAAAAGTCAACTGATAAGCCTAGATTATTGAAAGTTACACTATATTCTCCACAACCTGTAAGTATTTTATTAATGTGCGGTTACCGTTTGAAAGGTCGTTTGTACCGGATACTCCGCGATTTATCTTCAGGAGAGCGTTTAAAGTTAAGCGAAACAAACAGTGAATTACGAAGTCGTTTATCTAAAAGTGAAACATATCTTTGTATACGAACTTTTTGGGTTGTCAGCTGGCACCCAGTTGTTGGTTGGAATTTAGTGATTTCCTTGATTGCCGGCAATTCACCTAGTGCTTAAGTACAAACTATCACAGTCGAGAAAGTAGTGTGGATACCAATTTACCGCAAACATCGTGCAATAAAGTTGGCATAGATATATAATTGGGCGTTTAATCTCATTTAGTAGCATATATTGTAATAATTCTAAATACTCTCAATGCGAATCCACGCTTTATTTGTCAATCGGTTGTTCTAATCTTCGCAGTTTGATTGCACCAATAGTAGAGTTAAGTCATCATTTACTGTCGCACACATACGATGTATTTTGTGCCACTGAATTCTGGCTCTATTAATATATTGTTGATGTTGCTGTTGATATTCCGGGGTATCACCTACTTCAAAGCAATATGAAGTTAAGTAAACGTGGTGGAGGGATTACCGCTTATGTTCGAGATAATTATTTGATTTCTGACGTTTGTAATGTATTTGACCCGAATGGTTCCTTTAAAACTCAACTTCCATATCAAATATGAATATATTTGGAATAATTTTTGTGTTGTATATCGTTCTCCATCAATGACCACATATTGTGATCTCCTAGAATCCAATTTAAAAGGTAAGTCTCTGTTCACATTTTATTCTCTCAATAGATTTTTATCTCCTACGTTATAATTGGGCAGAATCTCTATTGCATGATGGAAGCGTTGTAGAAACAGAAATTTCTAACAGAAATTTCAATTAGAAATTTCTTTCTAATTTAATTTATGTTGCTGTTGATATTCCGGGGTATCACATACTTCAAAGCGATAGGAAGTCAGGTAAACGTGGTGGAGTGGTTGCCGCTTATGTTCGAGATAATTATTTGATTTCTGACGTTTCTAATATATGTGACCCTTATGGTTCCTCTGCAAGTCTCAGCTACCATATCAAATATGAATATATTGGTATTAATTTTTATGTTGTATATCGTTATCCATCCATGGTCACAAATTGTGATCTCCTAAAATCCCATTTACAACCAGTATACCTTTGTTCACATTTTATAATCTCAATAGATTTTAATCTCACACGTTCTAATTATGCAAAGTATCTATATCATGATGGAATCACTGTAGAAACAGAATTCTCTGAATTCCTTTCTGATGAGCTTCTGCTAATCCATTAAGTTCAACAGCCAACTTGTTTCTCATCGAGGGCTACTTTCATTGCGGGCAGTATCAAACTTCAAATTTTGTCATCAGCAACCAAAACTTTTAAAGCGTAATTGGTCAAGGGTGAAAGTAGAACATGTTTTAACTTTCTGTAAGCGTTACCCGCTCTCGTTTTCGATAACCGATAGAGTTCCACTAGGAACTATTTTACCATTACCTTTTGAAATTCTCCGATATAATTGTTCCAATGCGTGCGACCTCTCAAGTAACTCAACTTCCGGCGTGGATTGATCGAGACCTCGAGCAGTCACTTAATATTCGAAATCGCTTATGGAAGTTATCCCGCTTACATCCCGAAATCCTTGCAAGCGATATGTCAGAAATTTTTGTTCTCGATTAAAAGCTTCAAAACGCAATAAATTTGAATATGAAATCGTCAGCGTGGTGTACCGTAACCCCGAATTATTCTAGTCATATGCTCGCCGTAATAGAACTCTCAATACTGAAATCAAAATTGTACATATGTGAAGCTTCAGTCACAAGTATAAAATGGCATTGCTGAAAGTCTTGCTTCATCATTTTGATTACTATTGAATTCTTCACAATCATCATTCACTTGGTATGACTGTCCAATAACACATAATCCCTATTTTTTCAATATCCGCCGAGGAAGTTAAAGTGACTCGTGCTCGTGTCAATCAGTACAGTGCTTCGGTCCTGTTGATATATATTTATTTCAACTCAAGACCATATCAAACTAATTGGTGTCTTTTGTTGTCGATATCTTTCAGAATAGTCTTACAACTGTATGTGCCCGAATTGTGGAAATCTGCGAATTATTTGGAGTCACTTATACACTCATGGAGTTATAGTGTTATCTAAGCACGGATTCCGTCACGGTAGATCATGTATGTCTAATTTACTAGCTGCTCGCGAAATGTGGACTGTGACACTCAGTTATGGAAATAATTGATATCATTTTTATTGACTTTTGGAGAGCCTTCGATCGAGTTCCACATAAAAGTTTGCTTAGCTTGTTGTCTCATTATGGAGTTTGTTCCTTACTGTGTAGGTGGATCGGCAACCTAATTTAAAATAGATTTTTAAGAGTTTGAGTTGAAAGATATTTATCCTTCTCCAAACGTATAAATTGTGAAGTTCTGTAGGGTACTATAATCGGTCCTCTATTCATTATTGTTTACCTTAATGACTTGCTGTTAAGAATCCACAACCCCTGCTTGGCTTTTGCGGATGACCTCAAACTTTGGTCTATTAAGTTGGTCCCTATAGGATAACCTTGATCGAATACACAAATGGAGTGTAATTATGGGTATAAAACTGAACTTTGATAACTGTGTATATATGAAGCTATAAAAATGAAACATTATCGTTAATTTTGATTAGGGGTTCATACACTCGAAGTTGTATCTGAGTGTAGGGATTTGCGTGTCATTTTACACAGGATATTGATAACTCGTACAAATACTGATTTTATTCATCGTAAGGCTATGAAAGCTATGTATTGCATCAAAAATACGTTTGCAAGGCTACGCCTATTAAGTTTAAAGACACTATATTGTGTGTTGGTTTGCCCATACAAACCAACGTTAGTAAAGAGAAATCCATGCATCATTTCTCTCTACTAAGGTAGAAATCACAAAGTTTTAGTCAGTGCTTCGAAGATACTCCATATTGTGTTTTCAGCATGTGTATTCATACGTAGACCGCTTAGTTTCCTTACAGCGTCTTTCAGTTGGTCAAAGGTTGATTTACCTAAACCTCATTGCAACGTGGCAGATGGTTTATTTCGCAGGGGTATTTCCTTCCTGAGTTTCGTCTAGCATCGTGAGGAATTGCTGGTGTCTTTACAGTTATCACAAAAGCAGTCGAAACGCACCCTAACCACTTCATCCGACTGACGATGACTGCTGGGTGGTTAGGAGCGTCTCGGAGTGATACATTAGACTGATGGAGCTGATGATCAAAGTCCAGTTATTTAGCAGCACACATGGATTTAAAATCAATCGTAGGCAATTATGGCTCCTGGACCACAGTTACAAGCGATTTTTCGCACTATCAATATATAAAAAACGTATTCCTTTTGGAATCCAGTGAGAGATTCAGTGCCCTCGTAACCAACGGATACGCATTTGTGCATATAAAGAATAACTAGAAGGTCCACACACGCAACAAGCCATTAAAAACGCTTTATGCACCTGAGCTCCGTCTAGCATCGTGAGGAATTACTAGTGCTTTTACAGTTATCACGAAAGCAGTCGAAACGCACCCTAACCACTTCATCCGACTGACGATGACTGCTGGGTGGTTAGGAGCGTATCGGAGTTATACATAAGACTGATGGAGCTGATGATCGAAGTCCAGTTATTTAGCAGCACATATGGATAAAAAATCAATCGTATCCAGTTTTGGCTCCTGAACCACAGTTTCAAGCGATTTTTCGCAATAACAATATATAAACAACGTGCTTTCCGGATGATCCGGAAAGCACGTTGTTAGTTTAAATAGGCTATGCTTATGCTACTACCTTAGCAAATTTTCGGAAATGCCTTTTAAATATATAACAAGGCAGCCGAAACGACTGATGGTAGTTCACCCTACTAATGGGTGCTGCCGGCTACCATCAGCTCGTCTTGGAGTGATAAGGAAGTCTGCTATGCATGTAATCGAACTCCGGTTTTTGGCAAAATCTACGATTATGAAACTTAAGCTTTTTAGCTCCCGGAGCACAGTTTTACACATTCTACGATTAAATTATATATAGGAGTGTAAGTCATCTAGAAGAATATTATGAATAATACTGTCGAATGCGCTTGATAGGTTGAAAAATAGAATATTCAACCCATACCACAACGAACTGCTTCAATCCAACTGTGACTGACTTGACAAGGTTAGTTACAGTGGATCGATTTGGGCGAAACCCATGCTTGGCATCACTTAAAATGTTGTAATGTTCTAGGTGGGCTGACGCATATTTAAAAATTAAACGCTCTAAAACCTTGCATGCAACCCAAGTTAAGCTAATGGAACGATAAATTTTTTTGTTTTAATGGCATTGTACTTTTTTTACATTGAGATCTAGCCAAACGAGCCACCGCTCATCGGCTGTTGTATACTAATAATAATAATTCTTTACCGAAGAGTGATTGCCTTTTTTGAAAAGGTGAATAATTATGGGTTTTTTAAAATCACTAGGAAGTTATCCTAAGGTCAAAGAACACCGAAATAAGACAGATAAAGGCTTGAAAATAACAGATGCAATTTCGCGAGGAAGCAATGGTGGCAGACCATCCGGGTCAGCACTTAGTGAAAAGGGAAGTTTTCGTACTTCCAGAAGAACATCACCATCCTCAAACTTGAAATAACACGCGGGAATTTGTGATACTCATAATAAAAAGCTGATTGTGGTAAAGACAACATGAATTGTTTTTCATAACTCTCGGCAATTAAAATGGCGTCATATATCACTGCATTATTTGATGTTACATTGCTCGATGTCGAATTAGAAGATTTGCGATAAGAACCGAGAAACTTGAAAAGTTTATTTGAGCTACTACGGGATTGACGACGCAGCGAGGTGATATAATCTATGCGCTTTGAAATTTTTAAGGATGTGACTAACTTACGAGCTATCTTATAGTCTGATAAAGGACGACTACCATTTATGTAGTTAAAAAAGATCGTCACATAAACTTACCGCGTTCGGACTTCCTTGTCTAGCTACATAGGCGGGCGTCTCATACCATTGCGCCTGATTACTGGGCTAAAGTATTTTAATCCAACGAGAAAATTGATCTTTATGAATTCCCAACTGAGATTAATACTATAGAAATATGGGTTTGGGCACGAAATCGAGAATATGAACAAACGAATCTGATTAAAGCCAGCTTTAAGTATATACAACACCATAGCTGATGTGGATGATACAACTTTTTTGTGACAAGGTAACAATCATCACCCGGTGGTCACTACGACCAATTGGAGAAGCAATTTTTATATGTTGGATTAGATCGCTGTACACTGACCGAAACAAATTCAATATCGAGTAATGTGAACGGCAGTACCTAGTGAAATCACTAATATACTGAATGCGATTCAGCGGGACAATAGTATCAAAAGAACAAATAACCTCTTCATCACAACCATTACGAGGGCAAATTAGATCCCAGTCCACCTCAGGCATGTTAAAGTCGCATTCATGGGACCCAGAGCGTTGCGTTTCATTATACTACAAATTGTTGAAATTTGGAAATGTGGTGGACGGTAGAAGATGCCAATGCGGAGAGTAAATTGGAGAAAACATTATATAGTAGCCCACATATATTCACAGCAATCCTTTAGCCCCGAATAAGTTTCGACGACATTCATCAACAGTGGTTGTTTAACGTATACAATTACTCCACCGCCTTTGAAAGTATCCCGATCAACATGTCCAAGCGAATAACCTGGAATAATGTCTTCGCTATCCAAAACATCGACATTGAGCCTATGGAAATTCAATAAATGGTTAATTCATTTTTATATACGATTTATCAGATTTTAAAATGTTAAAGCTTTGTGTTGAAGTTAAAGAATGACAATTCAACATGTTCATTTCTTCAGAATATGAATGATTCGTTTTGTATTAATATTATTATAGATGCAGCGACCACGTAAGTACATTGCTTGTGAAGTCGGAAAGGGGGAAATAACAAAGATAAACTATGAACGTAGATTAAAAATAAAAGTAAAGAAACGATGGAATCAGATTTGGTAAATATATTCCTAAAACACGGTAGAAACTGTGACCGTCATTATAATCCTTTGCAGTGAATAATCAATTCGCTAAGCAGGAATGACCATTTGTAAAGCCATACTAGACAGAACATTATACAGCATAAATAATTATTGGAGCGAATCAAAAAAAGAGAATATTATTTTTGTATATTTCGATAACTTCTGTTAGCATCATCTTCAGAAAATGGTAATTTTCTGAAGTAATTAGTAATTGAGAAAATGAGTAAAAATTAAGTAAATTGGTACTAAGAAAATTGTAATTATCAAAATTAAGTTATCAAAATTAAGTAATTGATACTAAGAAAATGGTAATTTTCTTGGTAGTTTTCTGAAGATGCTAACAGAATTTAGCGAAATATCAAAAATAATTTCCTCTTTTCTTTGATCCAGCTTCAATAATTATTTATCAATAATGGATCAGTATCAACTATTTAAAACTATACAGCATCTTAACGAAAGTGATCACGCGATTTTCGTGCTAATAATTGTGATAAGTTCGAATCTAAACGGAATACACAGAAGTATGAGCTGCCTAGATTATCTGAATGTTTAACTTTTCTTATTATATAATAACACTATCATTATTATATTAATGTTAATTATTTTTATGAATTTTATTTAATGTTAAATATCTAGTTTTATATAATCTGATTCTGTATGATATATTGCTTATAAGATTTTAAGAGTTTTAGATATAAAAACTAAATAGTACAGAATAGATAAAGAATAACTTAAAGGGTAAAAACTAATTGATACATTTGAAAGTATTGAAATATTTATTATACTTAATATTTATTAAGTATGCTTAATAAACAATGTATAACGAGCAGAGCTCATAACTGTATCACAATGAGGCCAACAAAAAATAAATAAGAAAAAAAACAAAAAAGGCATAGCAACGTTAAATATGCAAATTTCTTTTAAACTCTTCTTGCTTTAAACGCTGTCTCGCTTGTACAATTTCTCCTATCATTTTGCTCCATTGCCTTATAATCATTTGCATAAATTGCACCGTTCCTGAGCAAGTTATCCTCTGGCAACTTAAGCACAGTGAATGAACTCTTCGCCATTACTCGTTCCATTATGGTTAATATACTGAATTACAGATTACCTTCATAACAGAAGGTTCTATGTTCGTCATGATCGACTTATCTCATCAGATATTTTGATGACATATGCTATTCTACAGGGCTATGTTCTCTCACCTCTCTTGTTCACGTTGTATGCTAATGAGCTTCCTAGTATGATCCATTCGCCATCACTGATGTACGCTGATGACTTAAAAATATAAAACCAAATTATATCATTATTGGATGTTGATTCTGTTCAGTCTTATCTCAATATTATCAACTCATGAGTACGTACTTATGGGCTTAGATTAAACTAGTTAAGTGTGCTAATATGCATATTGGCCGACGTTTCACGGGTACACAATACTAATTTGGAGGAGTGATGATCCAGAAAGTTGAAAAGTTCACTGACTTAGGTGTGATGATAACATCCGACCTGAAGACCACCTATCACAACGTGACTTTTGCATCCCGATCAATCCGCCAGCTTGGCATGCTACTGTGTGTGTATTCCAGAGCGTTTCTGGGTCTCTTTTCATTAGGCTATTCAACAACTACATCCGGCTTAGTCTGACATATGCATCTCCTGCAGTAGATCCTAGTACAAAAATTGATCGTTGAGCTCTCGAAAAACCTTTTAGATTGGTTTCCATCCGTGTTCGTGAGCTATTAACTGTCCTTTATGCAGAGCGTATGCGTAAATTGGGAATCTAAACAATCTAGTGCAATCGTGTGGAGATCGACTTGACGATAGGTTACAACATATTTTGGTCCAGTGGTCATCTATGTACCGATATTATATATGCGTGACCCTACTTAATCTGAGAAGGCATAAACGTTGCTTGTCGCGGAAATACATATCTTTTCATCCCTCTGCAGTGTTTAGCAGCCGTGTGGTTCACATGTGGAACATCCTCTTAATGGACATTGTGATGGCCACTAATCGGAGTACTTTTAAGGATCTCCTTAAAAACAATATGAAGGACAATATGGATGTACTTGCGATGTTTCGTTGACTGTCTATATTTGATTTTACTTTGTTTATATTACCTTTTTAAATATTGTGATGTTCCTGTATGAACCTGAACGCTCTTTTAGTGGTCTATATTAATAATAAATAATAGCCACGTAATCCATTACCGGAACGACCAATAAATAACTTTTTTCTTGGCTTTGGATATGTAAAGCTTTCCAAGTAAGATATAGGTCACTTTAATAATGACATAGGTCATTATTAAAATTATGTAATAATCTTTTAATAACTATTATTTATGACCAAGCAGTAGTAAAATTAATTTATTTTCGTAAATTTTAGATAACTTCAAACTTACAATTAAATAGTTTTGAATAGCATAGGTTGATTGTCATCCGTTTGAAAATACATAAAATCCAGAGCGTAATAATAAGGATTTCTTAATAATATAAGGCATAGGCAAAAGATAATTAAAGAAAAGAAAAAATCAATCAGAAACATTAAACTGTAGACTTTAATGTTGTTAGTCTTCACATCTTCATGATATCAGGTCCAGTGAGATCTGAGCCATCCAACCAATCCAACACGCCGCCTTCCGACTGAACCACCCGTGGTATTTCACTCCCCGAAGAATCCAATCGAGGCGAACTATGCTAGGTAAACGAGAGACAAGGAGTTTAAATAACCTTAGCCTTTGCTCCGGGGGACGTCCTCTAGAAAACAAGACTAATCCCGAGATAGCCCAAGTGCCCCAGAGGCGCACTTGGGTTATCCCATTTAACGACAGATGCTGAGCCCGTTTCAGGGCCTACCTAGCTTTCTTCAGAATACATTTAAGTCTATCCAGGTCAGCTTTCGATGACCAGTTCACCGTAACGGTGAACCCAGGTATTTTACTCGACTCGTGAATTCAGGGAGTGGTTGACTGGCATTAGCTTACAAACAGATGCATTAAAACGGATATCCACATCGGCAATAGTAAACGACAAATTATGACTTATTCGTCCATAACTGTCGTTTAACTTAATCATAGAGCTGATAAAGATAATTCAACGAATATGTTGATTAATATTCATTCAATATTAAAACTTATTGAAGTTTGCAAAGTACGTGCGCAACATTAGTAAGGCAATTTTCAATTTATAATGATCGATATAACTAAGGAACCTATGATATTACGTAAATAATATAATATTGAGTTCGTTAATAATATCGAGTTCCACACTCATGTCTGATTAATTTGTTATATCACTATGCTATTCCTTGTACCATCTGCAATTGGGTTCGGGAATTCCTCAGCCGACGTTTCTACAAAGTTAGAGTTGGAAGCCACGTTTCCACTACAAGATATGTAAATTGTGGACTCCCTCAGGGTACTGTATTGGGTCCTCTTCTTTTTATCACATTTTTAAATGACTTATTATTACGTATCCAAAACCCATGATTTAGCCTTTGGCGATGATGTAAAACTATGGTGCACTAAAGATAATATACTGGATGCTAAACTGTTGCAGAATGACCTTGACCTCATTTATGAATAGAGTGAAGCGATGCAGGTGAAGTTAAATATAAGTAAATGCGTATGTATGAGGTTAGGTAGCGTTGGGATCAATCACAATTATCACATTGGAGGACAGATACTTACTATTGTGTAGGAACAAAATGATTTGGGTATAATAATACACAAGACACTAAAATCACGTTTGAATACTGACTTTGCACGCGATAAGGCAGTTCGAGCCTTGTATTGCATCAAAAATTGCTTCTCGAGAATGAACCCTTCTGTCTTCAAACTCCTTTATTGTTATTTGGCTCGTTCACATCTTAAGTATTGCATTCAAGCTGTTTTTCCATGTACTCAAAACGAAATTACCGATCTTGAATCAGTGCTTCGTCGCGGGTTTCGAATTTGCTTTCATAATTCGTATTCGTATGAGGACAGGTTATCCTTGTTAGGTTTATGCTCTATTTCAATGAGACAAAGACTACTGTCTCTTGATCTCTTGGCAATGCAGGCAGTTGTCAAATCATTTGAAGGATATCCCACAAATGTTATAAAGTTTAGAAACAACAAATTATCGTGGACATCGCCTAACCCTTTATAAATTTCCCCCTGGTAAAAATCCTCGAATAATGAGACATTCCTATCGTGTAATCAACATTTGGAATATACTGCATGAGAAAATTGTTTGTGCCTCCAGCTATTCACATTTCAAACTTCAAGTGAGGAAGTGGATTCATAACATCTCGAAACATCAATCAGTGTCGAATTACCCATTCGGATGATTACATTCTACACTTCATTTATTTATTTTTATTTTTTAATATCAACTGCGAACAGACTGAACAGCCATTTGCGGCTTTGTCTCGTACTTAATAATATGATAATATTATAAAGCCGTTGATATTATGTTGTTCTGATAAATTATATAGATAACATGTATGTATAACGCTTGGAATAAAGTGATAAATGAATAAACATACATTATTTTATCGTATTTTTAAGATGACACAAAACCTAGAGCCTTACGATATATATGCCCCAAATGACATGATTTTTAATGAGTCACTTGGAACCGGTAAGAAGCTGCCGAAATCAAGAGTTCATGAAAAATTTATTCGGGAATTTTCCGTACCAACGCGGCATTGTATTTCAGCTAAAGCGATGCGAAAGCTGAAACACGGTAAAGATTCTGATACGACAGGTAAATTGTGGTATGATATGCCCGCCAAGGAGGTTACCGAAGAAACAAAACTGGATTTACTCGCGTTACAATACGGCCGACAAATTCATCCAAGCACATTTTACAAACAGCCAGATAGCAAAGGATTACCAAGGTACTTCCAAATCGGACGCATGGTTGACAAGCCTGGCAACTTAGAAAGCACGGCATCGAAACGTAAAAAGAGCCCAGTTAAATCATTCCTTAATCAACTTAGTGAGGATGAAAAACTGCATAAGTACCTGAAGAAATCTTATCATGAACATAAGCAGCGTGAGAAACGAAAGAAAGAGGCACTTCGTCGCAGATTTAGACCTTCGAAAAAGCATCAATAACAAATTTCATTAATTTCATTTGTAATAAATTCCTTGTTTGTTTAGATCGACATGTTAAATTATTTTAAGCGGCGTATCATTTCGCATCGTTAACTCATATTCTGAAAACCAAAAGTCAGCAAATGTTAATAATGTCGCATATCGCATATCTTGCTAAAATTTCGGGTATGTTCAAATTCATTATCCTCTCATTCCATTCTTATTTTCTGGGTGGTCCCACAATGTTCAGTCCTAGGACCCTTGTTTTTCTCTCTTCTACTTGGCAATCTCTCTCCGTTTATCAAATCTTAATCCTTTAACGTCATACGATACGTCGATGACATCCTCATAAATGCTCATGCACCCGCCCATCGCATATACGATATCGCAATTTCTATCTCCAACTGTCCTTCTTCTATCTACAAACGTCTCTCCCATCTTCGTCTCGTTCTAAACACAGACAAGTCTAAAATAATGTAGATCTTCCCCCCGTCAACTTAGCATATCCCCTGCCCGTGTATCTTTAGCCTCATCAATCATCCCCATAGTCACCATCTCACTTTCTTAGGATTCCATTTCGATGATTACATTTCCCTTAAACCATTCGCCGTGACAAGGTCCGCTCGTCTAACTTAATTCTTCATGACATCCGCCGTATCCGCCATCTTATCGACTTCCGTTCTTGTATGTCTCTTTTTTCATCGTTTCTTTTCTCTAAAATCGATTACTGCCTCAGCCTTTTCGCAAATTCTCCAAAATCCATCATTCTACCCCTACAACGCATCATCAACTCCGCCGTTCGAGTGCTTATACGTCTTCGTCGCTTTGACCACACATCCACATATCTTGCTCAACTCTCCTGGCCTACCATCTACATCCGCATACAACTCCGCCTTCTGCTCGTAACTTTTCGTCTCATCGCTGTCGGCTCTCCTTCGTTCAACCGCCTCCCTTTCTTATACGACACTCGCCCCACCTCTCTATATCACTGCGTTCCCGTAATTCCCTCTTACTCTACGTTCCCAATTACTCAACTACAGTCTCCGATATTTTCCTCGTCGCCTCCCCACTCGACGTCCGCCACGTTCTTTCCTTTATTACATTAAAATGCCACCTCGTTCCCACCTCCTCAAAACATGATTTAGATTTTTGTTTTTTGTTGTTGTGGTCATGTAAGCGTGCGCCGGCACGCATTTGCTACGTAAAAATAAACCATTTTTAAATTTATATTTTCTGTTTGGAGTTCACTGATACAGTGTCTTACAATGGCATCATGTTGTATGTTGATTCTTTTATGAGCATTCATGCATACCATATAATATTAAATACAATACATTAATTATTAATATAATACATTAATTATTGAAAAATTTTTCTTGATTACAACATCTTACAATTGTCGTCTTGTTTTCGTCCAATTCAAATAACTCATTAAACCTTAAAAAAATTTGGTTTCTGATAAACATACAAGAGTTATACAACGATTAACCAACGATTGACCAACGAGAGTTATACAACGATTGACCTTAAAAAAAGTTTGAGATCTAAAGTAAATACAATAACAGATACTCGGTGTTACGATTACTTCAACACTATACTACTACGATTACTACGATTTCAACGTTTACAACGATTACATCGATTACATCGATTACAACGATTACTTTAACGATTACTTCAACGAAGTATATCTATATTGGAACAATATTTCTATATTGGAAGAAAATCGCATAAATACACAATAACCATATACAATTACAATTATGGGCAGACGTAAGGGAAACGACATTCCTGAATTCATATCGAGACAAGTAGGATGTGATGGTGATGGCTGCAATGTCTGGACTACAGTAACTGTACCACATAAAGATGCTGATACATTGAGTAGAAGAAAATTCATATGTGGTTTTTGTACTGCGTCAATCGTATTTTGTAGTTCATTGACATCACCAAAGGACAATGCTCATTTTAACTTAAAGACACGTAGGTTTCAAGAACAAATTATTGACAAAGAATCTAGCATATGCCAGAGCAAAATCACTACGCCGATGTCGTTACACGTCAATTCAAATAAGGAACCAGACGTAATAGATGCTTCAAGTTCGACTCGCATTTGGACACGAGGACATAAACATTCACGGACGGTGTATAAACAAAGAAGAAATATCAATGACAGCACTGTGATGGCAAACGACAAGGATAAAGTTACACCTGCGAATATTCCTAAATGGCCTTCACCTTTATCTGACATATTTGCGGAACACAGTCCTAAGAACCACAATATATTGATTTCTACTCCTGTTCGACCAAAGAATGTATTGAAGCAGCCTTTAAGTAGAACGCAGACAAGAGACGATGATAGAGTGTGCAATGATGTGGCAGTCGGAAATGAAAATGAACTGAAATCCAAGGATTTGACAGATAAGACATTTGTTGAAATTATCAATATTAGGAATCGTGATAGAAACAGAAATAATTGCGTAATTTTTGCTAACATCACTTAATCCTCTGCAGACAACGTTCAGACCCGTGTGGATGATGACGTAGTTTCTATTCGTAAGGTCTTTTCGGATATATTCGTTCAGGGTGAAGAGGATATTGCGCGTAGTCTCAATGTCAAAAGCTTATTTCGTCTTGGTAAAAAAGCACAACATAAACCACGATTACTTAAAGTAGTATTTGATTCTGCAGATAATACAAGAGCAGTTTTAGCTGGAGGTTATCGCTTGAAAGGTAAGACAACAAAAATTTTTAAAGATCTCTCGGTTGAGGAAAGATTGTTGCTTAATAATGCTCGTGCTAATCTAGCATTTAGAAGATCGAATGGAGATACTGATCTAATGATAAGAAATTTTCGAGTAGTTAGTCGGCGACCATTCGTGCGTTGGTGAGTTTGGAGAGTTCTTCGAGGGATTCCATTTTACAATTAGGAAATCTAGCGCGCATTGATATCACATCCAACATTACTACTCAATTACCCTCTGCTTCTGGTATTAGTGTCGCCTATACTAATTTAAGGAGTATTTTACCAAAATTTGATGAACTTAAGGCATGGGTCATCTTAAATATATCAGCGATCCTGGCTCTCACTGAAACATGGCTGCATCGTGATATCCCCGATGGTTTAATTGCTATTATGGGATATAATTTGGTGAGAGCTAATAGAGAGTCTCGGAAGGGGAGAACTGGGCACGTGTGAGTTTCTCTCAGTCATTGTTTCACACTTCGGAGGTCCCTTCGGTATTGCCGTGTGCTACAGGTCGCCGCAATCATCCGTATTGAGTCATGAATTCTCTACACTAATTAGTCACTGTTCTGAGCTTGAAGAATATTTACTAGTTGGCGATTTTAATATACCCTCAGCTGGTCACATCGGGAATTATGTTTTGGATAGTAGTTCTTCCAAGTCAGATGTGGATTTGTGGAATTTTCTTACAAATGATCTCATGTTAGAGCAACATGTGCAGTCGCCCACCAGATTCGCGCAAAACCAGGAATCTTGTCTAGATTTGGTATTTTCCAAATTAATTACAAGTGTGGGTAATATGAGCTATCAGAGTCCTATTGGATTGAGCGATCATTGCATGATCTTATTCAATTATTTTTCTATGTGTATGATCCCAAAACTGGAAAATTTGATAGTGTCGAAAAGATCTTGGCAACAAATTGATGAAGACTCATTACGAGAGGCGGCACTAAGAACATCATTCAACTGTGCGAGTGAAAACATTGAGGGATGGTGGCATGTTATTGAATCAGGTTTAGTAGCTCTTGCAGATAAGTTTGCACCACTCCGTAGAGTACCAAAAAGTAAAGCTAAATACCCTCCTTGGTTTGACACTGAATTGCGATATGCTCTCAAACATAGGAATCGTCTATTTGAACTAAGCCGTCATCAGAATAATTTTAAAAAGCGGTATACAATGTTCCGAAATTTCGTCAATCGCCTTAAGATTACAAAAAGGCAAAGTTTTGAAGATCAATTAGCTTTACAAATTGATACAGAACCAAAAAAATTTTGGGCTTATGTGAAAGGATCCAGAGCTCTGCTACCAGCTATTTCATCTTTAAGAGACGGTAACACTCGAGTGACATCGCCAGACAGCATGGCAGAATTGTTTGCATCCGCTTTTGAGCTGACACCAGATCCTTTCTCTAGCATATGTGGAGATGCAGCATCACAACAGGTAGAAATTGGTTCTTCAGTTTTAACGATAACAGCACATGAGGTTTTTGTTGAATTGGCTAGGTTATCTAGATCATCAGCGGCAGGCCCCGATGATATTCACCCCCAACTTCTTAAGTTACTTGCTCCTGTTCTGGCTGAGCCATTAGCCTCCATATTTGGGCTGAGCTTGCGCATTTCGAAGTTACCTGCTGCCTGGAAAAAAGCGATTGTAGTACCAATTTATAAAAATGGTGAAAAAGATGATCCGAATAACTATAGGGCAATAAGTCTAACTAGTGTTGTATGCAAAGTGATTGAGCGCATACTAAACAGACGCATATATGATCATTTGAGTTCGCTAAGAATTCTCAATAATGCACAGCATGGATTTCGCCCTCGGCGTTCATGTCTTACAAACTTATTACATGCTCGTGAAGATTGGGTTGGACATGTTGCTAACGGGTACTGTATCGACGTAATATTTTTTGACTTTAGTCGGGCTTTTGATAGGGTGCCCCACAAAATGCTAATTTCCACCCTTAAGTCTTATAAAGTCAATCGCTCCATTATAAGCTGGATTCAAGATTTTCTTAAAGATTGATCCTTTGCTGTTCGTGTAGGTCAATGCCTATCGTCTTATCGTCCTATCACCTCAGGAGTACCACAGGGATCAGTCTTAGGACCCTTGTTGTTTAACATATTTATAAATCAGCTACTAGATTTAATTGAGGATTGTAGTGTTTTAGCTTTTGCCGACGATGAAGAGGTGTGAAAATTGATTAAAACCAACAAGGATCGAAATGACTTTCAAAATATCCTAAACATTGTTTATCGATGGTCTTTAAACACTGGAATTTCATTGAATATTAAAAAGTGTGCACATATGAGATTAGGTCATAGCAATGTGAGTCAAGAATATTTTATTGGCAATGAGTTTGTTGTTTCCACGCAGTCCACTCTGGATCTTGGTATAATTTTTCAAAACAATCTGGAAACACGTGCTAGCACTGATAGGATTTGTAACGCAGCAAGAAGAATGACCTATATTGTCAAAAATTGCTTTAAAGATTTATCTCCCGTTTGTGTTGTGTGTTTATATAATGCTCTTATAAGACCGATATTAGAATATGTGTCGCCAGTAGTCTTTCCGTGTACGCGTACAGAACTTGATCAATTAGAGCGCATACTTCGACGGTTTACGAAATTATGTCCTCAGGTACGATATCTTCCCTATGAGGCACGAATAAAAAGTTTGAATATGCCGACAGTGCGTGAAAGGTTCCTTCTTTTCGACCTTCTAGCTATGTATAGACTAGTACCCCAGTCGATACATAGAAAATACCCCAGTCGGAAATGACCCTCGTCATTTCCGACTGTCTCATCGAGCGGTGAATATTTGGAATCGTCTTCCAGTTGATGTCGTTGCGGTGCATACAATCAATGAATTTAAATCCAATATAAAGAACTGGATTCGAAATGAGAACGAATGGTGGTTGCTGCAGTACCCATGGTTCTGATATATATATATATATATATATATATATATATATATATATATATATATATATATATATATATATATATATATATATATATATACTGAACGATTTTTTTGATTTTTTTCTTGTATTTATTTGTTTTTTATGTGAGCGGTCAAAACAGCCTTATGGCTATGACCTGTATTAATAATAATAAATAATTAATTAATGAAATTTAAGAATTGCCATATTATGTAATGATAAATCAACACAATATTATTAAAATTAAATTTAAACTCCTATTGGACAATTTTTTGGAATGATTGTCAATAATCTACTCTGAATTAAAATAAGATACACCAGATAATCGAATTTCAATAGATGAAGTACGTCATTAGCATGTATTTGGACTCGCTGATTTATTAGTTCGAGGAATAGGTTGACGAAATCTGATAGCATAGCAGTTCATTCTGTTGACCTCTGTTCCTAATTCGGATACATCATGTTATTTATTAGTCAATTTATAAAAATTGATATTTATTTAAAATTTTAATTTTAAAGTTTGACTTTATTATTAATTTACAAGACAAATCACTAAGGATGCTTAGTCTGCTCAAAAAACATAAGAAAAACAGAATTAAAAATAAGTAAGGTTAAAATTTTGAAATTGTAGTCAATCTGTCGATTATGCCATTCGAATAGTTTCTTGATCGGGATGGTGTATATATTCAAAAAGTTACCTTTAGAATGTACCAATACTGTTTACACGTACTAAAGTGTCGGTAACATGTTCCATACACTAACAGCACGATGCGAAATACAATATAGACTGGGGCACTTTCTATAATATTGTGTTTTAAGATGCAAATTATGTACTCGATGACAACTGCGGTGCTAAAAACCTACATATGCGGGAATCCATCATAGCCTTTAGCAGACTTAAACTTACTATTAAATCTAAATACATAAAGCGAGGCTGGATAGAACATGTCTAATATTTTGAGTCTTTCTGTGTAAGGAGAATGTGAAATTGTTGCACATAATCGATATTCTAGTTTAAGTATATTATTAAGTGAATTTATTTCCTCTTTAGTACATGGAAACGTTAATTGTATTCTATACTCGTTGTGAAGACGAACCAATGCGTCGTAAAGAATCGAAAAACATTCATCATGAATAGATTTGAAACAATTTTTCAACGAATAAAGAACACTCCGTCCCTTCGAACACAGTCTGTCCGTATTCATGCGAGTATTGAGTACTGAGAGTATTGAGTGTCCGTATGTACTATGTCAGTATTAGTGTCAGTATTAATCTGTCTGTATTCATGCGAGTATTGAGTACTGAGTATGAATACTGAGACCAACACGGACCTTAAAGTCATATTCAAGTTATATAATTTATATAAATTATATTAAATTTTATATAATTATTTATTATTTATAATTATCTATCTTAGTTTTAATTTTTATATAGTATAAAATACTTGGACTCAGCTGATCTAATTCTTCTGTTGTTGAGTCTTACGTTTAGCATAAACCCATCTCTCCTACATATTAAGCATTACATAACGTGTAAGTGGCTGAACAAATTAATCCCTTTGTCGAGTAGTGACTTCCTATTTTTTTAAATGTACTTGCTTCAGCTACTTGTTGTCAACATATCGCTTTTAGACATCAACATTGCTCACTTTTTAGGCTTGATCTTGTTCTGCGTTTTTATCATCTTCATGACGTCAAGAATTAAATAATTTTGTTTTTGAATTTGAGTACAACAGATATATTATATATTCCGTCAATAGTACCATTCAAGAAAATTTATAACTGTTCTAGCAAATTACAATAAATAACATACATGTACAAGTTTGAACTCTAGTTTGAACTTTCTTGGCTGCTTAATAAACTACTTACAATTCAATAAAGTTATACCACAACAGCTTTGCGCAAAAAATACAAATTTGGTTTCTGATAAACATACATGTACAAGAAAAAATTTGGTTTCTGATATACATACAATAAACATACAACGGAATATTGTTTGACAAAGTAAATACAACGGGATTAAAGGGTGCTTACAGTTAATCGTTCGATTATGGTGCGAGGAAAACCTTCAAATCAGTCTCTATGTTGCACATGTAATGGACCAGCAGCTGTTTGTAGAGGATGCAAATGCGCAAAGGCCGGACGATCATGCATGAACTGTCGAGCGACAAATTGTCTCTCTAAGCGGACACCAGCCAGTACTGAACTCACACACGAATCTACGGGAGGTGACGATCTTAATGCCTGTGCGACACTCACAAATCCGTTACGGCCGTTTACAACGACCCAAGCCTTTCTAGACGACATCAATGGTAAACCGCGTCCACATTGCACTTCGGTAAATCAGCCAACTGGTATTAATATGGATACTCTTAGGACTGCCTCGGCACATCAGCAAATTGAAATGATTTACGAGAATGTAATTCACTGGACACCAAGGACATTAGAATTGCCAAAATGCAATGCCAGCAAAGAGTTTATTGAACTCATGGGTAAACTTTACTTGAGTGCAGCTGAGGATAATCATACTTCGAAACCTGACCCATTAAAATCAGCCACTGTACTGGCGAAATGCATTCTATACCCAATCGACTCAAGAAAAGTGGCCGCCATTCGAAAAACCCTAGAACGACGAATCGCCCTCTGGAAAAAAGGTGAAATAATGACGTTGTTCGAAGAGGTAGAGACTTTACATACCCGCCAGCAATTTGAAACGCAGCACCTGCGAAAAAAACAAGACTGGAAAAAACGATATTGTAAACTCGTCGCCAAAGGGAAGTTGTCTACATCAACGTTATTGCTCATGGAAAATGAATCTTGCGGACCACTATCGCCGGATGTAAAAATTGGAAACCGTTCAGTCAAAGAAATATTGGAAGAGCTCCATCCACACCCCGCAGAAATGTCTGAAACTGCCCTTTTGAAGGAAACGTTGAAAGATGCCTTACCCCATCACCCCACTATGTTTCTAGCTATTACCGGAAAAGATATTGTGCGTTCAGCTTGCTCAACAAACGGATCGGCTGGTCCGTCCGGATTAGACGCCTTGTCATGGCGACGTATGCTGACCGTGTTTGGGACCCAGTCAAATAATCTAGCGGAAGCCCTTGCTGCCCTAGCGATCTCCGTGGCCTCTCGACAGATGACAACCGGCAGTCTTCAGGCATTTGTTGCGTGCAGGCTGATAGCGATTCCTAAAAAATTAGATGGAGTACGACCTATCGGAGTGGCGAATGTTGACCGCCGCATCATCTCCCGTGTGATACTTCAATACGTCAAACCGGATCTACAGAAAGTTGCTGGTACGTTGCAACTGTGTGCGTCACAACGTAATGGGATCGAATTCGCCATTCACTCACTACGAAAGGAATTCGCTTCACGTCCAGACAATGCTTTACTATGCGTAGATGCAAGCAACGCATTCAACAGACTAAACCGAATGGTAGCAAAGAAAAACATGGCTCGGATATGTCCAGCCTTCGCACAGGCCTTCGAAAATGTCTACTCCGTGGACGCCCAGCTCGTACTTGAAGAGGATTCGATATATTCACGAGAAGGTGTGACGCAGGGCGATCCATTCTCGATGGCAGCCTTTGCTATGGCATCAATTCCCCTTATTCGTACAATTGCAGCACGATGTCCAGGGATCACCCAAAGATGGTTTGCAGACGATGCAAATTTTATCGGACCACCCCATCTCTTAAAAAATTTATGGAATATTCTGCTGAAAATAGGCCCTGAATTCGGATACTACGTCAACCCGTCTAAATCCACTCTACTCTTACATAATCTGGCAAGCTCAATTACGGATGCCTTTCCAAGCATCAAAATCAGTGATAATGGCGTCAATGTACTTGGTTCTGCTATTGGCACCGATAACTATATTTCATGCTTTGTCAATCATAAGATTGAAGGCGCAGTCAAGATGGTTAAGAAGCTTACCGAAGTGTGCCCGTCAGATCCACACATGGCGTACATTGGTCTCACCAAGTCTGTTCAATGGAAATGGTCGTTTCTTCTAAGAACAACAAACTGTAGTGAGAATCAGATACATCCGCTCCATGCAGCTATAGTGGATAGGCTCATTCCGGCACTTACTCAGAAACAGCTCAACGAGTCACTGAAGATTGTACTAACCAGCCCGTTAGCTTTAGGAGGCCTGGGGATAATGGATCCCAATGCAACTTACACGATGGATTACCTGGCGTCGCAACACATATGCGATTCATATAGCACAGGCTTGGAAGACGGCCAATTAAGAGCACACCAACAACAAATCAGTTTGTCGATCGCAAAGGAGAAATTATGCGTCCTTAGTAATCGCATTACGCAAGCACTGATCGATCTGCCTGAGTCTACGCAGCAAGCTCTGGCCCATGCAAAAATGCCCGGTGCCTCGACATGGCTATCTTCAATGCATGTCGAAAAGGATTATTTCGCGTTGTCACCCACCGAGTTTACAGACTGCATTGCTGTCAGATACAACTGGGATCCGCCGAATCTTCCTCAATTCTGTGTCTGTAGCGAGAAAGCTACCGCCTCACACCTAGTGTCATGTAAACGTGGCGGGTTTCAAATTGCACGCCACGACGCTGTCAGAGACGTTTTGGCGAAAGAATTAACGTCTGTCTGCCGTGGTGTAGGTGTCGAACCGGTGTTAGAGTCTGTTCCAGATAACGTCCATTTTGATCATCCTTCAACCTCCAGGGAAATGAATGCAAGGCTCGACGTAGTTTGCAATGGCTTGTTCGAAAATCGATTCCAGCGAACGTTCATAGACGTTACGATCTTCAATCATCTTGCGGAATCGTATTCTTCGACAACTGCCGGCGCTTACAGATATAATGAACAAAGAAAGATAACAAAATATGCCGAAAGGGTGGAAAAAATTGAACGGGGCTCATTCATCCCTTTTGCTTTATCAACGTCAGGTGGTCTAGCAGAAAACGCGCGCAAAGTCCTACAGCGTATTGCCTTCCTACAATCGAATGCCCACATCTCCTACGGTAAATGCTTGTATCGTCTAAAAAGCGTCGTGGGTTTTACGATTTGCCGAGCAACGTCGCGGTGTATCAGAGGTTTCCGGTCCTCCAGAGGACGACCAGTAATTGATGCCGCCCGAGCGACAGAAAAGACGATGACATCGAATACGACAATACGATGGCGCGACGATGACGGCGGTAACCTATGCGACTTTTCCATAAACTAACTATGATGATTATTTTTGTAATACTTTCTTCTTCTTTAAAAAAAAAAAAAAAAAAAAAAATTATAACATACAAGACAAAGCCTATATGGCTGTTCAGTCTGCTCACGAAAAAATAAAATAAAAATTAAACAAAATGTAGAATTGATAGAGTTAAGAAAATCAGGGATACGATAGCTTCTCCATATTATCGATCTGTTCCAGACATATTCGCAATCGCTTCTTAAATAAAGTCAGCGTTGTGGAGGCAACAACGTATTCAGGAAGACTATTCCACACGTTAACTACACGTCTTGACAATCTTGTGACAGGCGATAGTTTCCCAGTATGCTGTTTAAAAATTGTCATCGAATGATGTCGCCTGGATCTATTATTACGACACGCCATAATATTTCGAGGATATCCATCAAATTTGTGCAATAATTTCCACGTTGCAACCAAGTCGATAAACATTAACCTCACCTTCATGTCAAATATGCCAATCACTTTAAGTCTCTCACGATAAGGTAAATACTTACAGTCTGGACATAAACGGGTAATACGGCGAAGAACTCCATCGACAGCATTCAGTTCAGTCCGTGTACATGGGAAGCAAGATGGAGAGCAATACTCAAGTATTGGTCTCAATAACGAGTTAAACATCACCCTGAACGACGATGGATTTATTTTCAGAAAGCAATTTTTGATAGTGTGCATCATTTTTCTAGCTTTGCCTAATTGAATGTTGTAATGATGTCGTGTCTTTAAAGATGAATCGATCAAAATACCAAGATCACGATGAGTCGAAACTATCTCAAGTTCTTTTACACCAATGAAGTAGGTATGACATCCTTTGCGTCCACGACCCAATCTCATATTCTTACACTTTTCCAGGTTTAATGATACTCCTGTAGTAAGACTCCATTCATACACTAAATCCAGGTCACGCTGCAATGACAAACAGTCTCGTTCAGTCGAGATCACATTCCATAACTTCAAATCGTCAGCATAGGCTAAGTGTGGTACATTAAGCGATCTCAACAACTCGTTGATAAAAATGCAAAATAATAATGGCCCGAGAACCGTTCCTTGAGGTACACCACGTATAACACTGCGTTTAGATGAAAAAGCATTACCTACTCTTACACAAAATAATATCAGTGGATAAAATATTTTAATTATCAGTGGATAAAATATTTTAAAATATCATTAAACTTCAGATAAAAATCTTTGTAATCACTGAATACAATAATAAAATTTTCTATCCTTTTACTTTAAAAACATCTGTTTTTCAAATAAATACCTGCCTGTTATATTATGCAGCAACATAATTCAGAAATTAATTTTATATTTCGATACGATTCTTCTGTATACAATAAGCGTATATATTTCAGAATTTTGTTGCTATAGAATGATATTGATTAAGGCAATGATGGATAATCTTTGGACACCTATGATATCGTGACATGATTTTATTAATCTGAGCCTTCTGGAATTTTCTGATAATTATTTTCAAAATAATACCAATCACTATTTTCGAAATAATTTAAATTTATTAAATAGTCTAGACATTAATATTGTTCATGATCATATCTTTACGGGCCAAGTGTCAACGAAAATCGAATATCGCTTATTACAATACCGATGACAAAACGATTAAAAAATCACATTTGTGGAATTAATTTAAGTTTAGTAAATAGTTATTAAATACCAAAAAATCTGATAATTAATATTCGTTCTGACATCTGCAAATTTAAATAATTTGAAAAGTACAATGCCATTTTATGTCTGGTTTTGATTCATTGAACAAGCAATTATATGCTTGTTCAATGAATGAAATGTGCAACTAAAACCACACTTCGAAGAATAAGGGATACTGTTTGTATCTTCATTAAGCATTAATCGAGTATTCAGCGTTTGTCCTGTTTGGCAGGGTATGATACCATGACCAGTTTCATCCATCCCGTTGGTATGCCTTGTTTATTGGAATATGCAAAGATGTCAGATCTTTATTGATCGAGTCTAACCAACGGCGCGTTGGTCTTCCGCGGGGGCGATTGTCTGAAACGTGAAGTTCAACAGATGCAAGTAGCTCTTGCAGATAAGTTTGCACCACTCCGTAGAGTACCAAAAAGTAAAGCTAAATACCCTCCTTGGTTTGACACTGAATTGCGATATGCTCTCAAACATAGGAATCGTCTATTTGAACTAAGCCGTCATCAGAATAATTTTAAAAAGCGGTATACAATGTTCCGAAATTTCGTCAATCGCCTTAAGATTACAAAAAGGCAAAGTTTTGAAGATCAATTAGCTTTACAAATTGATACAGAACCAAAAAAATTTTGGGCTTATGTGAAAGGATCCAGAGCTCTGCTACCAGCTATTTCATCTTTAAGAGACGGTAACACTCGAGTGACATCGCCAGACAGCATGGCAGAATTGTTTGCATCCGCTTTTGAGCTGACACCAGATCCTTTCTCTAGCATATGTGGAGATGCAGCATCACAACAGGTAGAAATTGGTTCTTCAGTTTTAACGATAACAGCACATGAGGTTTTTGTTGAATTGGCTAGGTTATCTAGATCATCAGCGGCAGGCCCCGATGATATTCACCCCCAACTTCTTAAGTTACTTGCTCCTGTTCTGGCTGAGCCATTAGCCTCCATATTTGGGCTGAGCTTGCGCATTTCGAAGTTACCTGCTGCCTGGAAAAAAGCGATTGTAGTACCAATTTATAAAAATGGTGAAAAAGATGATCCGAATAACTATAGGGCAATAAGTCTAACTAGTGTTGTATGCAAAGTGATTGAGCGCATACTAAACAGACGCATATATGATCATTTGAGTTCGCTAAGAATTCTCAATAATGCACAGCATGGATTTCGCCCTCGGCGTTCATGTCTTACAAACTTATTACATGCTCGTGAAGATTGGGTTGGACATGTTGCTAACGGGAGTTTACACTGGAGACCTTATAACATGGTCATACCATTTGAGTCTCGTTTCCCTCGCCTTTTCTGATATCGGCACTACCTCAAAAGCCTTGCGGATTTTATCGCTAGACACTCGATCGCGAAGTGTTAGACCTATTGTTCAAATATATCAAATGTAAAGGGTTATTTGTCATTAAGGATTTTTAAATCAGATGTTTTTTAACCGACGCGCTCAAATTTACGAAACTTACGAAAAAAAATATCAATTTGCAAGTAAAAAATTCGAATGTGGTCACTGTGGAAAATGATTTGAGGAATTATATTAAAATTTGAGTTATAGTTTAGAAAAAAGGCGTATAGATAGAGATAGGCCAATTTTTGACAGTTTGTATATATGGGTCACTTATTGTGGTGAAAGCTTTTTATCGCTTGATTTAGTTGCTGGAAAAAATATGCAATTCGATATTTTTAAAAACAATTTAAATTAAAAAGTTCAATTGCCTAAATGCGAAAATATTTACATTGTAAATATCAGTATACTTCTGTGTTCTGCAGAAATAATTTTTTAAATGATGATCATGAACTAAAAATTAAATAAAAGTTTTTGAACTTAAAAATGTTCATTGTTACAAATTTCGAATTAGTTACCATTCGAAATTGAAATTGATTCTACATGACTAAAATTTCGCCTTCTGAGTTTTGATAAAACCAGAATTATTTTATTTTTACATTGTAAATTATCGAGAGAAGCGAGGATAAGGTGGCTAGGGTATAAAAAGGAGGTGATGCTTAGTTCAATAGCGCATCTTTTCGGTTTTCATATTTTGCATAAGAGAAGATATTAGTGAGATACGTACGTACTCAATCGGATTTTGACGGGGGATAATCATTTTACGAGATATTTAATTTTTATTTTTTTAGAAAAAATTTGAAATTATAAATAAAAATGTGTAGTGCATATTACGACCTGAAACGTTAAATACCTTATCAATAGACAATTGTTCAAACATATAAAAAGTAGATCAAGTAAAAGTTATAAAAAGTTTTATGATAAAAATCATTTTTTGAAATAAAAATAGTTTTCTCAAATTTTTCAAATATAATGGACAACGAATGTTTCATATTATTTGAATCAGCGGAGTGAAATATGCTAACTATCAAAACTTTAGTTCAAATCAGCTCTCGGATGAAGAAAAATATAATGTTTTATTTGAGAAGATATGTTCAATTTAGGTTTTCACCATAGCAATGACAAAATTCATTTTTGATTAAATGATTTAAATTAAAATGAGTCTTATGTCGTCTAACCGTTTTTCAGAGAGGTAAGCTATTCACGCGCAAATTTCGCTTCCAAGCATATTCGCCCAAATAAAGGTTCATCGATTATTTGTATTTTGGCCTTCTCTATAAAATATTTTAAGGGACCCCATTTATACTGTATTTGTTGTGTATGACATCATAGAAATTTGAAATAAGATGTGTTCTCAATGCATCTTCCAAATTAAAAATAAGGGCATCGTAATTCCGTGGTGGAATTGGAGAATGTGGGGATTGGGGAATGGGGAAGAGGGAAGTAGAGATTGGAGAAGAGGGAAGTGGAGATTGGGGAGTGGGGAATGTAGAAGGAGATATTGGGGAATGAGGAAGGGGGTGAAGGGGATGGTGGAAAGTGGAAGACGCATGAGTGTTACGGAACGTGATATGCCGTTGATAACATAGAGTTAATTCGATATACATCTCGTTACTTATTCTTCAGATCAATATTCCCTTAAATATTGTTACCCTATTGTCTGGGCTATGCATAAACGAAGATGCCTGCATTCAGTGGCTTAAATAATATACTGGTGAATATAGCGCTTCCTATCTTTCTATTTTAATTTGAAGTTCTCATAAAGACAAACTTAATTTGTAATATCCATAAAAAGGCAACAAAATGTGAAGTGCATTTTAATGTGCAAGGTTTACGGAGTCTTGGAAATAGAAACAATCAAATCCGACATTTTATTTCGGTACTTAAGGGCACTTGGTTTGAAAATTGTCGTATTGAATTGCTCAAAGCTGTTTCGGTATAACTTTATTGAATTTCAGAATTTTATTGTCATATTTAGCCTACATGGTTTTGATGTCAATACGACTTAAAATGAGTACCGTCTGTCTGCTGATGGCATAACGTTATCCTCTGCAACGGTCGCTGATTGGTAGAATTACTGACGCGAGGTAATGAAAGAAATGGTTCGCAAAAATCAATATAAAAAGCTAATTGGTGATAATGGCGCGATAATCCAAGCGGACGAAGTTAAAATCGGCAAAAGCAATTACGATCAACGTCGTATAGTGGAAGAAACGTGGATTTTGTGTATGATTGATGAGGTTGGAGATCTCAGATCGATAATTACGTTTTATTTTTATTATTTATTATTAAAGGCTCAAGATATGCATGAATAATCTCCGTGATGCTGACACTCTAATCCCCTTAATCAGAAAACATGTGAAACCTGTTATATATAACAAGAGCCAAGATTTATGTAACTTATTTATTCAGGTAGTACATTCACAGCGATTGCTCGAGAGGTTATATCAAATTAGAAGATTATGGTTACAACCATTTAACGGTTAACCATTAACAAAATTTTGTTGATCTAATCTCAGGTACCAGCGATTCTTTAACATGTGTACATATTATTCTAAATTTCTAGGATGCCATATTCAGCAAATTGAGTCTCAATGACGTTCATTAAAACATTTTATAGATGAAACGGCAAAAAATAAAGGATAGATGGAACATTAGTTGAGCGAATATGCTTGGTGGCGAACTTCGCGCTTTTATAATTTACACCGTTTTAGAAACCTTTTGGACGACAGTAAAAAGTTATTCCTCGTGTCCATAATTAAAAAATGAGAATGGCGTACACTAAAACATTTTATGAAGGAAAAGGCAATAAGATAAAGGATGGATGAACCTTTATCTAGGCGAATATGCTTAGAGGCGAAATTCGCCCCTTAATAGTTTACATCGTTTTGGAAACCTTTTGGACGACAATAAAGAGTTATTTAAACTTAAAACATTTTATCAAAATGATTTATTTTTGTCATTGCTATGGTGAAAATCTAAATTGAACAAGTCATCCCTAATTGAACATTATATTTCTCTTCATTTATTAGTTGAATTAAGCTAAAATTGTGATATTAGGTATATTTGACTTCGACGATTCAAATAATATGAAAAAATTGGTGTCAATAATTTAAAACTTTTAGAAAAAAAATGTTATCTCAACAAAAAGTAATTTTTATCATAAATTCTTTTGCTAACTTGTACTTGATATACTTTTATATGATATGAACAATTATCTATTAATTAGGTATTGAATGTTTCAGGTCGTAATATTCACTACACATTTTTATTTTTTTTCTAAAAAAATAAATATCTCGAAATATGATTATCCTGGGTTAAAATCCAATTAAGCACGTACGTATCTTACTAATACCTTACGTTATAAAAGATTTAAGAACCAGAAAAGGCGATATTTAACTAAATATTTCCTAGAATTATTTTTTGAGATACAAACGTGTTTCTTAAATTTTTCATTTATGGACACGTTGATTTTACGACCTGAAACTTTAAATACCTCATCAATGGACAATTGTTAATAGCATATAAAAAGTATATCAGGTAAAAGTTAACAAAAAAATTATGATAAAAATTATATTTTGAAATAGAAACAGTTTTCTCAATTTTTCAATTATGGACCCGTTGATTTTTTCATGTTATTTGAATCATCGAAGTCGAATATACCTACAATCAAATTTTTGATCAATTCAACTCCCAGGTGAAGAGAAATATAAGTACATACGAATATATTCACGAATACATAAGGATATATTCAGTTACATAAGAATATATTCACGGGAGCGTAAAGATAAAAAATAAGGTCATGAAAAATCAATGAAAGGAAGGTGTAAATAAAAATGAGTTAATTTTTGCATAGACTAAAGATAAAACGAAGAACACAGAACCTAAATGAAACCAAGAGTTTATTTAGAATGACAATTTAATGACAAATTAGAAGGACAATAAATTATAAAAATGAATTTATAATAGTCTAAATGTTGTAAGAATTACAATTTTGAAATTATTGTAGTATTCTTATTCGCTAAGTAGATCATCGAATTATTTAATCGATACAAGGCATTCTCGTTAATGGTCATTTGCCAGCTCACAAAACATAGAGTTTATATTAGGCTTGTGTTCTAAATAGTTATTAATGTTTATTAATAACTATTTAGACGTTAACTATTATTAATAACTATTATTAATAGCTGACTATTATTAATAGATAATAACTATTATTAATAGACGTCAACTATTATTAATAACTATTAATAATATTTCGAGCTCTAAAGATCTTGGCGTATGGATAACGGATGATTTCTCCACTCGCCAAAATACATTTGTTCGAAGGCCATGCGTATGGTTGGTTTCCTTCGCCGATCATTCAGCTATGTGAGTCCACGTTCTTTTAGAGTTCTTGCAAACGCTTTTGTACTAAGCCATCTGTTATATGCTTCTCACTGTTCATACCCTCGAACCAGAGATGAGATTACTCGACTTGAGAAGGTGCTACGTAGGGCAACAAAGTTAGTACATTCTTTGAGAGAACTTCCCTACGAGGACCGTCTTCGGTCTTTAAATATGCAGTTGTTATGTGATATTAGTGACTCGCGCGATCTGTGTCTTGTATTGGAGGTATTTAACAATGAACAACATGTGTTGCGTGAGCTCTTCAACATTCGATCAACTCGAGCTTTGCGAGATCACTCGTTTTATCTTAGTCGCCGACGAATAGTACATTATAGGACGATTCAATTTGGACAACGAATAATAAATTCATGGAATCGTTTAAGCGATGATATTGTAAATGCGGCAACTCGTGAGCTCTTTAAACGACAGATTATTTTAAATTGTTGAAACTGGCAATTTGCCAGTCCTCCTCTGCATCCAGTAGTGGGAGGGATCTGGCACTGATGAGTCATTGTGATGACGAAACGGCATTCATCATTCTTTCGCGTCTGGCTTACATGTTTTACAAAAAATTCACGCGGAATGGTCTCACTCTCCTTCGTGATAAAAGTTAGCCGATATTAAAGAGACCCGCGCTGGCATTTGCCAGTGCTTTTGCTAATGATCCTTTTTGGTGAAGCTGTAGTACTGATTTAGTACTCGATGATGTTACTAGAAAATTTTCTAGTACATCATTCACATTGATTCATTCATTGATTGCCGTCTGCTAGTCCTCCTCTGCATCCAGTAGTGGGAGGGATCTGGCACTGATGAGTCATTGTGATGACGAAACGGCATTCGTCATTCTTTCGCGTCTGGCTTACATGTTTTACAATATAAATGTTGTTAGAACTGACCTTACATTCAGTTTTTGACATGTAAATTGGTACACATTTTTGTGTAAGGGTATTTGAATCGTATAACTTTTCAATATTGTGTGGCTAAGTTTCAGGATCTTATAAAATATTCTCAATTTTACCATTTTTTCTAATGTGACTTCTTTCTTTATTATATAACGTAATTTGTTTTCTTGCAAACGGGATGCAGATGTGTATTTGCCACAATAATACACTATTAATCCATTAGTATTTGTATGCTGATGTCGCACATTATGGTTAGTAGTTCTCAAAAAATTCAACACATCTAAATACAATGTAGACATCAAAAATAAATCAACAAAATCTAAATATTTCATATTTTTCCAGACCAGAGGTGGCTAACTCATGGCGCATGCGCCACATTTGGCACATTGGACGATGCACGATGGCGCATAATTTTTTTAATAAAAATGGGATTTTTCTTATAAAGTTGTTAATAAATACTTTCAGCTATTTTACCATTATTTCCAAAAGTTAGTTTGAACACTTTACTTATTAACGAAAACAATATATATATATATATATATATATATATATATATATATATATATATATATATATATATATATATATATATATATATTATAAGTAAGTTTTCGAATCGAGCATATTCTTCAGTCTGCAAACTCTTGTCAGCTGCCTCTTGTCACAGAGGCAGCCGAAACGGCGTGTGATAGTTCATCTTACTGACGATGGCTGCCGGCTATCACATGACCGTCTAGGAGTGACGAGAGTTTGCAGACTGAAGAATATGCTCGATTCGAACACTTACTTAAATATACGGAAAGAATTGCTATTCGCAATCTCGAGCAATACCGATTCAAACGAAACTCTTATGATTATATATATATATATATATATATATATATATATATATATATATATATATATATATATATATATATATATAATCTGTTTAATTATCAGTTAATTAATCCAGAGAACAAAAACTTCTAATTTATTAACACAACGCGTTTCGAAAAATTTCTTCTTCAGGTGATTACACTAGATATTTTCTGCAGTATATATCTTGATTCCGACATGAAAGAATTCAGCGTATATCAATCACATACCAAAATTCCAATTATCATGGTACATGATATTCATGATACTTATTTAGCATTTTATCACTCATGATTTGTCCTATCCAATATTGCTCCGTTTGTTTCCTTTCATAGATATTTTTAAACCCTCCTTGTACAATTTGCATTGATAATATATGATTTGGAAACTCAATTTTGTGATTAACCACTCCATCAAATCCTATTTTGTTCTTTAGAATATCAGCACGTCTATTGTTCATTCTCAAGTTTAATTGTCTACCGCTCTCTCCGATATACTGTTTTTGACAGTATATTTTTGACAATAGACGTGCTGATATTCTAAAGAACAAAATAGGATTTGATGGAGTGGTTAATCACAAAATTGAGTTTCCAAATCATATATTATCAACGCAAATTGTACAAGGAGGGTTTAAAAATATCTATGAAAGGAAACAAACGGAGCAATATTGGATAGGACAAATCATGAGTGATAAAATGCTAAATAAGTATCATGAATATCATGTACCATGATAATTGGAATTTTGGTATGTGATTGATATACGCTGAATTCTTTCATGTCGGAATCAAGATATATACTGCAGAAAATATCTAGTGTAATCACCTGAAGAAGAAATTTTTCGAAACGCGTTGTGTTAATAAATTAGGAGTTTTTGTTCTCTGGATTAATTAACTGATAATTAAACAGATTATTTATAGCGTCTTGAAATAGACCTCCAGAGGCTGTTAATGAATAATTGTAATTCAATATATATATATATATATATATATATATCATTTTTGATTGAAAAGGGCAAATATTTGAAAAATGTGTGGGTTCTTGCAACAAAAAATTGGCGCATTTGATATTCTCTGAAAGAGAAATTGGCACTTCATCGAAAAGTGTTGGTCACCTCTGCTCTATACACTTTTAGCTAATTTGTATCTCATATACCATCTAAGACAGATATATTATTTACTTTGGAAAATATACTTTTAAAGATGTGGGTTTATAATTCGTTAACTAATTAATTTAATGACGTTTTTTGCATAATTTTAAACTTTTAATCGCAAATTATAATCATTTGTTCATAGTTAAGTAAATTTATAACAAGAAATTTTAAAATTACTTATAATTCATTTACCGAATTATAAGTAAATTTTAGTAAATTGATGTAATTGATTTATAATAAATTCCATGGAGTAACGATATCTTCACAGATTAACATATCAGCAAGAATGCATGCCGATTGATTTAAAATATCGTTATTCAACGTTGAAATAGCAAACAATACTTGGACTTGTATTGTTATAAATCAAGGTGATAATTGAAATGTATGCTAATTTAAATAACCGGGGATTCGAACTGAATAATATGACTTAAATATTTGCTGTATTTTGATTACTTTAATATTTCCATACGATCGCTTCTAAAATTACAAACTCTCAATCCTCTGATACTTGCTTTATACACACCATTTAATTAACCGATAATATCCACACCTCTTATGGTATTAAAAATCCTTAATTGTAGTACGATCTTTATTAAATTAATAATATTAATAGACAATTTATGATTAGCATTTTAAATTACGTTAAAAATACGTAAAAGTCCATTTTCGAAGCACTATATATGTCCGATTTTAAAATACACTATTTCCATTATCAAAGTAAATCGTGTGGTGTGTTTGATGAATTAGGCAAATAAAAATTCATTTTTGCATTTATAACACCTACCAAATCCATCAACAATGGATTTGGTAAATTTTAAAAATATTCAAATTTGATATTAAACTATTTAAATCAACTTTAATAAGTTGAATATCATTACATATTTTATTAATACGTTAAACTTCATTACTCGTTGTATGATTATAACGGGCGTGTGATTTTCGCTAACTATAAAGATGAGAGTTGAATCAATTTCTAAAAGGGAATCATATTTTTGTAATAATAGACTATTTATTATTAATATATTTTTTAAAATAGTTGATAATGATCCATCATTATTGATAAAGAATTATTGGAGCTATCAAATAAAGAAGTAAAATTTTATTCGATATTTTGCTAACCTATGTTAGCATCTTCAGAAAATTACCAGTAAGTTTTAATTTTTAATTACAATAATTCTTTATTAATATATTTCTTTAAATTTAAAATGCCATCCATAACTATTGTCTTTATTGAATAAACATTTCTAAAATTTAAATTATTTATTATAAATTTATAATTTATTAATAAATTATTTATTATCTATAATTAACTACAGTACTCTCGTACTTGAGAACGTGTGTAAATATATTTCTTGTAAACTTTATGTCATCCGTAATATGTTAATTGAATAGACATTTCTATTTATATCTAAAAGTGTGCCTTAATAACTGGAAAATGTGTATATTTAAGAACAACTGACAACAGAAGGCAAGAAGTATAATTTAAGGGTAATAACTAAATAATATTTACTTTTCAACATAAATTATAGATTGACATAAAATTCAAATCATTAAAGAAAAGGCTGTTCTCTATTAAAATTTGGATACATTATAAACACTAATAAAATACAGAAATTGTCAAATTACTGCCTTTGAGAATGTTTGCTTATATTAAGTTGGACGGTTTCATTAAGATAAGTATCGAGCAATCCGCGATTAGCCTGCGATTTTGCGATCTGTTTGTCTGTGAACCTGTCTAGGAAGATGGCTATAATCATGGCTTCTTGTACGAGTAACGCACATAACAGTAAAAAGCTTAGCACCGCCGTTTGACGTTTTACTTGTGTTATTTCATATTGAATTAATGCCAGGCATCCTCGTTTTCTTGATAAACATGATACCGGAGGTGTTTGCTCATACGGTGGTCGTACCCAGTCTCTACGATCTTTTATTCCACAGCAATTCATAAGGTCGTGTATTTCTTCCATAGCTCGAAATGCAGTGACATCCCTGAACTTTGCCCTTAGAAATATCAGTCTAATGTCGACATCAAAGCTTTCTTGTAATGTGTTTGATGGTATGAGAGCACTCACCATCGACCCAACGAGCAAAGCGTTAGTAATAATGGACAGTAACATATACAACAGCTCCAGCCAAAAGTCTCTTAAAATACTCATAAATTTATTTGTACCACGGTTACGATTTCGCGTAGTCTCGCTGCACCTATACAATCGGGAAAAGCTTAAAAATGATGTTATCGTTGAGATCATACAAGCTATAGATAGCAGCACACTTGGAAAGTAAACGACATTATAATGTTTGGCTCCGTAGATTTTAGGATTAAGTTTAATTTCAGTTTGAATTACATGCAATGCGCGTAGAACAGGTTTGTGCCGTTCCTTGACCAAATAGAAACATAAAAAGCCTATCGATAGCAGACATACACAGAGCGACGAAGCCAGAAGCATGTACTCATCTCTAGAAATTGATCCTTCTTTTCTAGCATTTCTTCTGAATCGGCCAGTAGTTATCTTGAATTTCGTTGATGTCATTTAAGTTTAGGTAACTTTAATTGGTTTTATTGTCAATAATTGAAATAATTCTTCTATATACAAATTTGCATGTAGATTATCTTCTTATGTAATTGCTTCAGTGTGTTGTATTTTCTATGCTATCTGATATGTAGTAACTTAAGAATATCGCTATTATATTCTTATCTAGTTGAATTAGTCGAGTTAGTAATTTTCTACTCACCACGTGCACTACAGCTTAATTTAGAGCTCAACTTCGTCGTATCTATTTCAAATTTAGCTACAGAAGAATAACTTAAAATACAAAAACATTCTCACTGTTTCTTATTTTACCGTCTTCTTTTATTAATTGGCTGCCCGTCTCAGGATTTACCGCTTGCCTTCAAGTATTAGTTCTTTTATACTGTTAAGTGCGAACTTAATTTCGTATTTGTACGTCTCTTCTTTCACTCTGTTTAGTCATTACGAACATTAGTCAATGTGTGCGAGAAATATGTTCGAATTTACTTTTGATTTATTGTCCCCAACTGCATAAAACATAATCAGAGAGAGAGAGCTTATGACAGACAGATTAAAAATACTTTTGTGAAATATTCTCACTGGTATAATTTGCGTTGAAAACGAAAATTTACATTCGTTATTTAATATTAATAGACAGAAGAAAGGTTTTAAATAGTACTACCATTTGTTTAGAAAGTATATTAAAACATAATTATAAGTGTAACAATTTAATAAAACGGTTATATTTTCACAATATAAATATGATAATATAAAAATTATTTAATTGAAATGTTAAATTAAAAATGATGTTTGAATATGATTTATTTACATGCGATTTGAAAATGCTACGATAAAAATGAATAAAGTATTTAATAGCATTAGTTCAAAGTGAAATATAATTATATTTATTTTATTGAATTGTAAGCCATGTCCAACAAATGAAAGTTGAAATCTGGCCATACTATCGAGTTTAATAAGGTGAAAATAATTGATCTAAAGAGCAATTATAGGAAACGTTCAACTAAATAAGTCGTCATGATCAAGCTACTTCAGTCGTCATTGGATAACCATAATGAATTTAAACTTTATGCTTTGTAATTTTTAATTCTTCTTGTATTTCAGATTAAGAATTTCCTGATTATGACATAATTTTGTCAAAATATTGAGAAAGCCAATTTTAATTTACTGGATATAACCTTTCAATAAAATTGAGAAAAACCAGCAGGTCTCTCATTCCAATTCAAGGATTGTATTTATTCAAAATACATTAGCAAGCAATAAGAACGATCATTTCAATAAAAAAATAATATATGCGAATTTTAAAAGGATCTTAAAAGCAAATTAGTGAGATCCGCCTTCACTATTCTCCAGTTTATAAAAGTTTTTTAAATTAAAAAAATAATATTATTATTTTAATATTTTAATATTATTATTTTTTAAATAATAAAAATTATTATTTACAATAGTCGAATATTTGTGTATTTATGATTTTGACCTTATAATTTTAAAGTTCAAATTGTAAAGTTCAAATGATATAATTTTAATTATAATTTTAATGTTCAAATTATGCAGTTTTGTACAAGCACTTAAAACCCTTGTATATTATGCGTTTAAACGATTATTGGAATAATTATGATGGATAGCCAAAGTTTCTGTGGAAAAGCAATTTTTCGCTTAAATTAAAGCGTATTTTTATTTTTAATAAGATAATATAGCACAGATTCTCAAAATGTTCTTACAGATTAAATTTGAACGGCAAATATATATATATCATTTGAGCTGTTGAAGTTGATATTTGTTAATACAACAAAATGGCTTTATTTCTAAGGCTTTTTGCACATAATTAAATTGCTTTCCAACTTTGTTGATTGTTTGTATGTTCTCAAATATCGAATGAATTCCCAAATTTTTAAGTATCGGATAATGAAGGCCCTTAAGTTAAAGCATTTTAGTTTTTACCTTGGCTGTTTAGATTTATGCTCTGCACTATTTGAATATATATGTTACACTAATATTCTTTGAAGACACTTTAACGAACCACTTATATCATCTCTTTGCTATCTCTATCGTCTAATCGATTTTTAGTATTTCATTGCTACCCAAGATCGAAATTAAGCAAACTTAAATTTGAGTTTCTAATTATATGCAGTTTTAATTATGTGTATAAAAGTGGATCCGCATATCATGGTCAATTTAACATTTTCATATTTGATACATTCCAAATATCAATTTAAGAAAATGATGCTTATATAATACAATTCATTCTATAATATGACTTAAAAATATATAAATTGATTATATTTCTATACAATATTCCTTTTAAATATACAGGATATATAAACATAAAGTATATAAATGATGTATGTAAAAGCTATAGTTATTAAGATATTATATATTTATTAATATATAAATATTACCTACATAATATTTCAATTAATCTTGATTCGTGGCTTATTATAATTCGTAATAATATTCTGATCTTAAAATTGAAAAACGATCAACAAAAAAGTTATATTAACAATTAATATAAAAATAATATAATATTTAATATTAAATATTATATATTTAATATTGAATATTTATATTTAATAATATAAATATTATATTAATCAAAAATGTATTTAGTTTACTGATTATATTTAAAATTTGTCTCCGATTTATTATTACAACTTTGAGGGATAAAAATTCTATATTTCGATAGCTCCTGCTATCATCATCAGGATTAAAATAAAACTTTGAGGGATGAAAATGTATTTAGAAAATTCTTAAACGCATAATTGACTTTTGCACTATTAAAATCAACAAATATACTTTATTTACCTAAACCTAAAAAGGGATTTTACACATTGTAATCGACGATAATATGATTTCACAAAAACGGATAGTATTTAACGAAAACAAATTGGTATTCAGTTAAGCAATGGCGAACCGTAATAAGTAAAGACAAAAGAACTCTTAATATTTTGAATCGACATAAAAAACTTGGATATAATGCAAATTATTATCTGCATAATGGTCTTCTTAACTTTCAAGGGTCATCTTTAAATATTGCATTATCTGAAAAGGGACTTGACGATTGATAATAATGACATTATATCGAAGGCGTTGGTCTTCTTAGATATTTTGCAAACTGTTAAATCTCTAATTTTATAAATTTATCGTTTTTTAATGAAACGAATGTACTTTCGTCTAATCATTTCTGTTGTTGGAGAAGTTCTCATTACGATGTACGGATTATAAATAAAAAGCATAACCCAATAAGCAACTTCCCTGTAAAATGTTGTTTTGCCCTCGTTTAATGGTATATAGACACTTACCAGTGCATTTTAAATTGTGGGATGAACAAATTTAGAGATTATTGTGATCGCCCGATCACCGTTTTGTTTCCGTGCCCACTTTTAGGTTGTTGTTTGCGTAAAGGATTGATTTCTTTCAAGTAATTCAATGCACACTCTTCATCGATGTTGCTTACTTTTGTATGTAAATACTAGCGATTATCTTAAATTGATGGCTAGACAGGGAAATGCTGATGAAGAAACGGCAAATATTTTTGGGTAAAGAGTAAACCCAAAAAGTCGAGTCACAGATAGTTTGCTATCTTTCATTGGGTGGTATATTACATAAGGCAGATAATAAGTCCGACTTGTCATCAATTTACCTAATAATAAATGAATCTGTTTCAATATAATAAGCCATTATTGAATTACCGTTGATAATCTAAGCTGTACTGCCTATGCTGTCTTCTCATTGATAAGGCAGCAAAGGAGGTAAGTAATTAAGACAAACAGTAAAGGTTTATTAAGTTATCCCTTTGATGATTTATAAAAGGGTCGTTTTCGACAACAGTAAACGATAGATACTGAAAAGTCGAATTCGGAATTTAAAAAAATGCATCTTTTGATCAATTTACAAAACATCTATAATTTCAAAGGCTTTGCCTATTTCAAAATTTAATATCTAATAAGACCTTTTAAACCAATGCAAGAATTAAGGAAAGGAATTAGCAATTGTCGTTAATGCTAAATATACATTGATGGATTTTCATTACAAGGTAGCAGCTGGCGTGCTTTACTATTACTCTAATATAATATGGTATTTTAAATTATTTAATAGTGGCATAAATGAGTAAGAACCAGCTGCTTAAAGAATAATTTAAGGAACCCATAAATATTAACAGATAATAACTTGAACTCCAATACATGTCCGGAAATTCACATTCCGTGCATTTGTCTTTTAATTATTTATTTTTTTAATATATTATTATATTATTGTATTATATCAACTGATTTGTTGTCGATAACATCAAATATATAATAAATTATGACATAAATCATGCTATCAAGCATGTTACATAAAGGTTTTGAACATTGCAATAGAGAATTTTATTCTGATTATGACGACAAAACTCTATAAATTAATTCTTATCAATATTTATAATTTGATAGTAAAATAAACTAAAATTAATTATTAAATTTATTTAGATATTATATTAAATTTTTTAAAATTATAGCTTATATTATTTTTATATTAACTTTTTATTCCCAATGCATTTCATGTTCAAAATAAAGAATTTATTTTAAACCTTACTACTTTTCTACTTTTACCTTAATCTCATGTATGTAAAAATGATTGATCTTGGATTGAATAACTAAAGTATTATTTAATCAAAATTTATAGTCCCTCATTCTACTAAACATTTTAACTTGTTTGTGTTTAAAATTAGAAGAATTTTCTAAAATTTACATTCCCAAAGTGTTTTTCAATTAAATGATAATATTTTAATATATTATTGATATATTAATATATTAGAAAGACAAATATACAAATATACTAATAGTTAGATTAAATTTAGTTTGAATACTTGCCAAATTATTATCCGGATAATTTTCTTCTTAAAAATCAAATCCGCTGTAATCATATGATAGTAAGTTAAAGGAATGCAATTCGTATATTTTAAATAACTAATAAAAACGCCATAAAAAGAAATAATAGGTTTCATCATTGTTTCTGTGCGTATAAATTATAAATACAGTATAGAAAGAACAGTCTACATACACAAAGACAATAAACAAAGAAAAGTCCTTATTGAAAATATGTCGTCCGAAATTTTAAATATCATCAAAGCGCATCAAAGATATTTTAATGTACTTTTGTCTAATACAATGTGTTGGCATCAAAAATATGGTTTTTTAAAATACAAGGCATAGCAGATAAAATACATTTACTGTAGAATACGAAAAAGGTCTTTGTGTACCTTTAAGTGAAGTGTCCATTGTGAAATCTTAAAAGAAATCAATATCTCATTTGCATTCCACATCATTTTTTATGTTCTTTCGCTGTTTAATGTGCATTTCAGTACATTTTAAGAATTATAAGTTGAAATGTGGGCTCTGATTGGTGTTACGTAACTAGGTCTTCTTAAGTCAGAAAATTATCCAATTTGGTGGATATAAAATTTCTTAAATTTTAAGAAAAATCAGAAATTTATTTATATGAATAATAAATTTATAATTTTTTTTTCAAGTAATTTTGTAATGTTGTTCCGAAATCGTGTTAAAAATTAAAACAAGAAAAATTTCAGCTCACAGATGCGATCAACAACTATCTGCGTCTAACATAAAAGTGTTACAACTGTTAATGTTTTGCGCCCTCTATTGTTCCAGTCTCTTCATTGTCCGCCATTGTGAGCGGCTTCATGACTTCCTCCTTCTTTTTTGTCTTTTCGATGGGATTACCGAAGCTGCTTTTCTTACCATTCACTGTCTCGACTTTCGCATCCTTTTTCGGTTGTTCCGATTCGATTATCTTCTTCTTACGTTTTATGTCGTTCTTTTCACTCGACGCCGATTTTCCGTTCATATTCTCTTTCCTCCCCACTTTCTTTGATCGCTTTCTGTCTGATTTGGATTTCCGCTTGGATCCTTTTCGCGCTTTACTGCTGCCAGTCGCCGCCGAGCGGACGTCACTTCTTTCTTCAGTCCCCGTCATCATCGTCTTTTCGTCGGGGGCTTCGCTCTGCTTCTCGCCTGACCCCTTCCTGTTTTTGCTCTTTTCGGCCTGGGGGCAAAACATCACGCCGCTCGTTTGTTCTGAGTAAACTTGACTCTTACAAAGAATCCCTGTATTTATTCGTCAACTGCATCTCTACATTGCACATATTTTTGTTTGTGGATTTATCACTTCTTTGATAAAACAAGATGTATGCGGACCTTTGCCGATCCTGCAGTAACTTGCTAAAGTCCTTGTACCGGTCCACAACGTCATCGTTAAAAGTAAACCAACGAATGATGGGGTCGTTGTTCTTAGATCCGTGTGGTATCTGTGCACAGGGCACTTGCAGCCTGGCATCACAGATGTAGTGACCAAACTTCGGACAGAACCCCTCGTGGCTGACTATCGCGTGGAGTATATATTCAGTGGGTAACGAGGGTTGTACGCAATAATCATACATATTTAGATGTTCTGGAATAGCTACCTTTGTCATGAGCTTTGAAGTAACAATGTCACGGCTGCAGTCCCGAGTACTTGCGTCAAACACATTCGAGTAAGGACATGGCTCGATTCCGAAGCGCAGCAAGGAGATTATCAACATTGACGGAAGTGAGTTAATTTTTCGGCTGATCTTTACACCATACTTCCCGCAATGGATGCACAAGAAACCGTCAACCATCTCATCACCAAACCTCTTTTGCACACAGGCATTTAGATCGCACTCATCTGGATAGTCAGTTTTCCATTCGGGCCGTGGCTGTGGGATTGAGTTAGCGTCTTTGACTTTCATGGCCCCGCCCAATCTGGTACCAAGACAGAGATCGAAACTCACGTCTTCTGATCGAGTCACTGCGTCACAGTGAGTGCATCGTAGGGTATTACACACCGTAAACGAGAAGAGGTCATCGCAACCGGGTAGTAGGTCAAAAATAGAGAGCAACATCTCGTGTGCGTCATGTTGTCTAAGTTTCTCGAGTGGGGTCAGGTCCAGTATACCCCGTAGGGCTCTCTTGACTGTGCCCTGTTTACTATTTGCATGTTCTAATATGTCGGCGAGGCAATTCATATGTCCCAAAAATGTAACGACGCGGTTTTCAATGTCAGTAGGCGGGTGCGTAACCGTACGATATTGCCGATTTTATTTTCTGATTGCTTTGACTGTGAGTCGTGTTACGCCAAATGGTTGATTGTCAATTGATTCCAGTTTTTTCCTAATGCAATTAAGAATCTCGCTGAAAGCGTGTTGTGTGCGAACATGGATCATGAACATATCGAGGCAAAAGAGGGACCTCAGGATAGCGTTAAAAAACAACTGTTGCCTACATTGGGGAAACCGATAGGACGTGAATGACTTTGCGATACAATTCGTTTGGATGGCGCGTGTTGGCTTTCTGCGTCGCTGTAATGGCCATTATTTCGTGAATAAAATTCCTCCGTTAAGACTAAGTGGTTTGGAGACGGATGAGAGATTGTCAGGTCATCGACACATTTCGCCATATTAAGAGGCGAACCTTCGCTGTAACCCTGATTGAGACCTTCCTGCTGTTGTTTTTTGGATGGAATGGAAAGGTCTTTTGAAATGGAAGATTCATTAACGTTTTCGAGTTCTTCTGCTGTCAGGAATACGTCAGTGATCAGATGGATCATCTCATTATCTTCCCTGTCAGTAAGTTTTTCTTTAAAGGTGCTCAGTTCTTTGTCAACCATATCTTCGATGCTACCTTGTTTTTGTGACTTTTGCACCTCATCTTGGCATTCTTCGAAAAATCGTTCGAGCGGTTCATGGGTTACCGGAGGGCGTCCCCATGAACTAGACGAGTAGGATATTCCAAGTGAGGCCAATAGCGCGCAAGCGTTACCACGCATAAAGGCCACTGAGGTACGTTGGAACAACTTGGTAACCGCTACGCTATAGGGAATACCCCGAACTTTACTAACATTACCAGCGATACGTCTAATTAATTGTTCGCCCTTGACATTCCAACCTCCAAACACCTCAACAACAGCGGGTGTGAACACATAACCATGGGCCTCCATACGCGCTCGGTATTTTCGATCCTTAACATTGGCAGCATATGCCGCTGCTGCGTAGCCTTCTGAAATAGCAGCTTCTGCCAGGAAACCACTCTGTTGTGGGTGCGTAACTGCAGACTCCACCGCTTCTGGGGGGTCTCCATGTATCAAGATATCTGCTGGTCTTTCACGAAGATCAGGCAATAATCTCTGTGGTTCTAGCGAGACGTACATTCGAGCATTCTGCGCCGCATGGAATAAAACATCTTGTATGCCATCATGACGAAGGCCTCGATGTCCCCCGTATTGACATGTGAGCGCGTGCAGACCATAAATATCCGATGAACGAAGGCAACGGTCGCACCGATGTTTCTTTGGGAAAATGGCTAGTCCCAACCATAGACGCACGAGGATACAAAATTGTGGCGGCGTTAGATCTACTCGTTGGATTTGACAGGGGGTTACTTGCAGCCAGGCACTTGCATGCGGTCTTGCTATTGCGAGTAGTCGCGCTCTATCAAATTGGTTCGCTTGACCGAGCAAGCATTCATGTGACTTCTTATCGACCATAAATGACATTCGTGATTGTTTTGTGTTGGCAAGAGGTTCAAACTCATTTTGTAACATACTGACCATCCGACTCAAAGTGTCATCATAACCTACGTACTCTCTGGGGTCGCGCGATCCATTCCGTGCAACCGACAATATGCTAGAGATATACGCGCAAAATGAGTGCTTCTCTCCACTTCGCAGACCGAGTCCTCCAAGGTTTACAGAGAGCGCAACTTGTTGTCGAGTGGCCTCATTTAATTGAGTCGCTGTTATTCGCTCAAAGGCTTGCATGACTTCCTGGTCAAACCTGTGTAAAAAACTTTCCATTACTAGGGGTGGAATTGTACGGTTGAAATGATTGATCTTTGGGCCGGCGACACAATGACGCAACAGCAAATATGCAATCTGCGGATCTGGAAGCGAAGAAACAGCGTCGATTGCTTGTTTTAGCTTGGGGAAAGCTTGCTCGTGCAGGTGTGAGTTTACGAAAATATCGTCACCAATGGGTGTTCCAAGCACATGAAAATTACATGTCATATTTGCAGATGGACGTTCTGTGCACAGCGAAATGCACTTCCGAACAGCTACCGGATCACCGGTAACTTCAGTCTTTGCCCAATTTAAGTTCAGGTTCAAAACGTGGAACGCCTTCTCTAGTTTGTTGAGGGTATTAGCCACAGCCTCAGGGTTGCCTCCAACGATGCCGTCATCGAGGTACCAGCAGTTAACTTCGATTCCCTCACTATCATTGGGCTGGGTAATCACCTTCTGGATCGCTAGAGAGAAAAGAAAAGGTCCCAAAGGATCGCCCTGTTGAACTCCCTGCTCTGATATTAGAGGTTCCATGTTTCCAAGTTTGGGCCAAGTCCATCTTGGCCCAAACCCAATCAAGTCGGTTTCTATACGATGTCTAAATCCTTCGTACTTTGTGTATTATTGTTTCAATGGCGTTAGGCGTCGAGACACCAAGTTGTGTCGGGCGGAGAATCCGTGCAAAGCTACCTCTCAGCTTCATACAGATACATTTGGCGCAAAGTCGACGCAGCGTCTCACCCGAAGCAATTGGCCGAACCCCTCCATCTATTTTAGGCACTCCTATCAATGCTGCTTCAGCTAACCACGGCGCAAGCTCAGTTGGGGCAAGCCCCACCAATAAGTGGTTGACAAGCTGTGTAAGCCTCTCCAATAAGCTGTCCCCACAATCCGCTGCAATCATGTCCTGCAAATGTTCAGGACGCCACCCTAGGCAACCTGGTGAAGTTGACGGTTGAAATGACTGGATGGCTCTCCACACAAGGTCTCGGTCTACTTGTACAGCGTCACTTATATCACTGCATCTTTGTGACGCTTCGCACTTCCTGCGAAGCGTCACAAAGATCGTTTGACGTCAGCCGCCGCACTGCCTTACCATAGTTCCCTCTCCTAGCAATAGTAATCACCTCCGATACTTTGCCACACCTGTTTGTGCTCCTTGAGTATCTCTTATCTGCTAAAGAACCTGCGATATCGGTAATACAGGAATTTGCGAACATGTTCAGATGTTCGCTAATAGCTTTTGATGCCTCTCGTGAACGTAACCGGTCTTGCTGGGTTGCTGTCAGGTGAAAGCATAACTTTGGCATACTCAATAATCGAACCCATGAAGCAATATTGTTCCTTGTAAGAACGCTTTAATCGCATCAGCGAATAACAGTGCAGCATGTGTACGGGTGCTCCATGGAAGTCGAACAACCGTTTGAACCGGAGCAGACCAAACTTTTGCCAATGCCGAGATATCATCATTATGAGAGTCTTGTTCACTCTGGTCTGCAGTCACTCCAACGAGGGACTTCGACGTATCTAAACAATACGTTGCAATTTGTCCAGTCAGATTAAACACGCAACTCGTACAGACCCACTTGGGAATCGTCTTGGACTGCTTCTTTGTAAGGCCAACACAGGAAAGGTGAAAATAATTCCCGCAAGCGTGACATTGCGTTATACGCTTCCGGTTGCGAACCTCTTTACAAATATGGCACATATTAAAATTAACTTGAGAAATGAACTCGCCATTAGAACTTGTAGGGTGTGAGGCGGAGTGAGCTGACGTAATTGATGATGGAATCAAATTGTTACCCGTTCTGTCCATTGTCGATCTGATGGGTCTGATGGGTTTTTGCAGGATGCACTTTCTTGTTCTGTTCTTGATCTTTTCTTGATCTTTAACTATGTTCTTGATCTGTTCTTGATTGTGTATATTAATTGTATGTTGTTTATTGTAATTTGAATATAACTTGAATGGGTAGCTAATTCAACACCAAATTTAATACGATATTCTTCAGTTTTTGGGTTATTGATTCTGTATGTTTATTAGAAACCAAAATTTTTTTTAAAGGTCTTCAGTTTTTGGGTTATTGATTCTGTATGTTTATTAG